>NJRL01000484.1:44703-78900 GCA_003063815.1 Aphaenogaster rudis
CAAGTGTCAGGTTTTCTACCTCAGCAGCCAATGGCGATAAGCGAAATGTTAAAAACAGTTAATTTTAAGTGATTATATCTCGGAAACTATACGGTAAATCAAACCCAAATTTTATACACATATTTTATACACATACGTATTAATATCTAAATTAGTTTTGCTGCAAGTTTAAAGAAAATCTGTAACTTTATTATTTTTGACCTAACCACCTTAAAATCTGAAACGTAAATAACAAACACTTGTTATCGTATGTTTAGGTAGCCGACACGTAAAATGGTGGCATCGCAAAATGACGGTGGCAGAAGTATGGGCGGCGGCGGTGGCGATGGCGGCGGCGGCGGCGGTGATGACACGGTTTACACGGTGACCGTGAGCGGGGTCGGTTACAGGAACGAGGGCTACAAGGACGACGGCACCGACGGCATACCGCCGGAGCCGCAGAAGCCGCCGCAGTTTCCGGTGGCGGACGACGACACGCAATCGCGGAAATTCAAGTTGTCCCGCGGCGAGAAGTGGCGTATCCTAAAGAACATCGGCACCGTCTCGATCGCCTTCATGGTGCAGTTCACCGCGTTCCAGGGCACGGCGAATCTGCAGTCCTCGATCAACGCCAGCGACGGTCTCGGTACCGTCTCGCTGTCGGCCATCTACGCCGCCCTGGTGCTCTCGTGCATCTTCGTACCCACTTTCCTCATCAAGAGGCTCACCGTCAAGTGGACCCTCTGCCTGTCTATGTTGTGCTACGCGCCATATATCGGCTCGCAATTCTATCCCAAATTCTATACCCTGGTGCCCGCCGGTGTACTTCTGGGTCTTGGCGCCGCGCCCATGTGGGCCGCTAAGGCCACGTATCTGACGCAGGTCGGCGGGGTCTATGCCAAGATCACCGACCAGCCAATCGATGCCATCGTCGTACGGTTCTTCGGCTTCTTTTTCCTGGCGTGGCAAACGGCTGAGCTTTGGGGCAATCTTATCTCTTCGCTTGGTAAGTCGACAGCTTCAATTTTCCGAAATGTTATTAGAGTTATTATTTCAACGCTTTGAAAATAACTCTGTTTTTGAAAATTCAATTGAATCACAAAATTCCGTTGATACTCTCGAGATAATTCATAATTTGTGTATATTTGAAATCAGAATACTTGATTGAAGAGCGACAATATAAGAAAAGCTTCTAGCTAACAGTATAAAGATAAGGACACCCTGACAAAATCAATGCAAACTACATTGTTGTTATAATCGATTCATCAAGCCTTTTCTGACATCTACATTATGTATTTATATGCTCATTAATAACTATTAATAACTATTATTAGGGCCAATTACATTGATGATCCGCTAAGAGCTGATTTCTGAGAATAAAAGTCTCTAATTCTTATTGTCGAAGTTAGAAGTGATTAACGAGCGTTTTTTTATGCGATTATGCTAAACCAATGTGATGCGTACTTTCGCAAGAGCAATTCTTTCTGTCATTCGCGAGCGCGTAATAAAGACATTCTATACATCTCAATAATGCACAACATCTCAATACTATCGCCGTCTGTTTTTTACGCTCAATTACCAGCAGCTCACAATATATCCGTTAATACTGCGCAAATACTCCAGTAGAATGTGTGCACAATTGTATATCAGCTTATCAGCTTAGACTATATTGTTCATTAACTACATTTCTCTCTATATTATAGACAGTTCTTAAATCAATAATACAAACAAACTATCTTTTGTTCCCAAATTATTCTAGGTATATAATAAACAACTTTATATACAAAAAATTAAACAAGTATTGGATAAGGCTCTAAATTATAAAATAAAAATAAGGAGAAGACAAGCCATAAGAGCCAACGGAGTAATTGTTGCGCAAATAATATATTACTTAATAAATTGTACAGACGTTTCGATCCGGGTTTGGATTCTCTTCAGTGTATAAATCAAAGGATTGATATAATCATGTTGAAGTCATTACGATGAAAATTAGGATTTCAAAAAACCTCTCCCTCCATATACGTCAAATGATTTTTGGTCACCAAGGTTTGTGAATAAGTCCATTATAAAAATTTGTTTTAAAAAAAGTTCTTTGAATATGGAGAGAAAGGAGAAAATTTAACCAGTCGAGATGAAACTCATGTTAACAAATAAATATATTATACAAAACTCTTCAAATTTAATTTTCATTTGAATTAAATTGAGATCGGTTGAATTAAATAATCTTTAAAGAATGCAGAATATTTGCTTACAATCGGATAGAATCTTTTGATCTCCTTAAATCGGTAAAATTTCACACGAAGCGACGCGCGCAGTAGAAACGGACGTTGCAGTCAGACAAACGTTACAGTCAGACAGTCCGACTAAACGCTCGGCGCTTCCCCTGACACGCGTATATATCCTCGCGTCTTTATACGCTCCGCTTCCGCCGTGTGCGTGAGGGACAACGTGATCAGTGAGGGACTTGTCGAACCAGAGAAGCCGTGAGAGCGACGGAGGGAGAATCGCACGCTCGCCGGGAAGAAACAAGATTTATCCGGTATAAACCCGCGGCAGTCGGTTTCCGTACTACCTCGTACGCATTCCCCGATACCGCATGTGTTTGCGCACACATACACGCGCGCGCAAGGTATCATTGTGTGTCAGTCTTACGTGTGAAGAAACGTTTCTTCGATTTCTTCGCTCGTCGAATGCCGCTCCTACGGCTGAATTCGGCCTGACGCTATATTGTATAATCTGGTAATGCTCCGCGGCGTTGCAATTATTAAATTAATGCAGAGAAAGAGCTACAAACTAGAATATACATTAAAATTAGATTTGAATAATAATAAAATATTAAAATTTAAATAAATGTAAATTAACTGATATGTGAGAAAGAAATAAGAAGAGAACTAATGATAGAATTCACGTTTAGTTGGACTTTCTGTTAGATGCAGAATTTAGTTGCAAATTTATATAAAATCTGCAATTATATTATACTATGTAAATAAAGATAATATTCAATATAATTACAAGACCGCGAAGTGTATTAAACAATTAAAAATCGAGAACGGCCAAATACGGTCATAGCAGATCTTGGTGCTCATTAATATCTTATGTGTGACTTTTCTATAGTTCTTTTGAACTACGCGCCGTTACTTTCGGACTTAAAACGCAGTTCTTGAAACCAGAAAAGTAATATCACAATGGCCGCGTTCAGCAGACTCAACAGTTGAGCAACGTTACTAGATTTTCTATAATAAATGAAGATATAATATAGATAAATCTAGTAACGTTGCTCAACTGTTGAGTCTGCTGAACGCGGCCAATGATACTGATGCTATCAAGCATCTGTAAGACCCCCTCCCCATCCCAGGGGAAAACTGTAAAGAAAAACCCTGAAAAACTGTAAAAAAATTTACATAAATATTAATGAGCACCAAGATCTGCTATGACCGTATTTGGCCGTTCTCCATTTTCAAAGATAATATTATTTAATTTACGTTAATAACTGTTTTAGATAAAAAATAAATCAAAGAGAGAAAATAACATATAAAGTGTGCACAATAATAAATAACATTGATATTTATTAAATATATTTTGATACATTAATAATAATAATGTAATTGATATATTAGTACACGGAGGAAATTTTATATTAAAAATTACTATGTATGGCAGTAGCCGTGGACCATTGCTGGAATTATAAAAATTTTTACTATGTTTTTCTATGGAAAACATAGTAAAAATAATTTCCATAATAATAATGAAGATCATAATAATAAGAATGAATTTTCGTAATAATAATGAAGTGTGAGGGAGATATTCCACTTTATAAAAATATTACTCTAGATAAGTGTAGATGACTACAGACAAGTTCATCTCTCTTAAATCATCACGAATCATTTGATGGACAGAGAAAAGTCGATGCCATTGGCGCCAGGCAACATTTGCAAATAAACAACAAAGGTCAAGATCATTTTAAGTCCTTGTCGAGGTTGACATGTGCGCAATATTATAGCGATGAATGGCCGGTAGTGGTATGAAGGTTACAGATTGCATGGGTAGGTATTACTGAATAATTCCTCGAAATCGACGAGATCTTTGTGGAATGATTCGATAATACCTGTAGATAACGAATTTCTTATGCATTATGACATCGATTATGGAAGAAGCCGATTAAGTATACCACACACCGACCGCATTTATATAACATGATCAATTATCCTAAAGAATCCGGTTTATTTTTTTCCGAACCAATTAAAGTCTTAATAATGTTAAGCACAGTAAATTATAATCAAATGTATGCCCCTGAACCTGCAATCTTAATGTCAGTTGCGTACTTTGTGCTACATTTGAAATTAATTTTTTATCACAGGAAATTTCGAGGAAGGCCATCACTCGTTAAATATCTCGATAATCAGATCATGATATTGAAAATGCAGAGAAAGTAAAATTCATGAATTTAAATGAACAACAATGTTACCTTATTTTGCCTTGCTTTTTTAACCAGATTTTAAAATACGGTTTTAAAATACGTATGCTTTTTATATTTTTTAATGCTTTTTAAATTATTTAAAAATTACAGGACTATTAATTAGCTTTGTTTAAAAAAATCAAAATGTGAAATTGATTAAAAATACACCTGCATTTGTAAATTTTGACATGCTTATACATGTTTCGCGTCTTCAACTATCCGTCAAAACATATATTTTGGATTACACATACATATTTTCTACTGCATTGTTATTTTTAATACAACGAAAAAGTAAACATTTCTTACTGCTTGCATAAAATATGAAAGATATTGGAACAGAAGTTGTTTATGATATCTTTAAGAGATTTGTCATTGATATATTGCATAAAGTCGTACACCTTGCAGTCGCATGACTGGCCTGAATGATTTCCGCACATATCTTCGTGTGTGCTCGCACGATAACAGCGTTAAAATGCAGACATTTCCGACAATTGGCGACGATACTACGGAGAATCGTAAAACACGACGTAATATAATTAGCGCTGCTCCCCGGTGAAAGTTCTCCCGATCGGCGCGCACGGATCAGTCAATGTAGATTTCAGAATGATGATAAGTTTTACTTAGAGCTGTCGATTAGTTTCCTGTCCCGGAAAGTGTTTAAACGTCCGTGTGAAGTTACGAATAAGAAAATTCCTGGCACGCCGCGGCGATAGAAGATGAAAGTCGTACGTGTCAGTAGTTCCGATCGATGATTCAACCGGCGAGAAGCGCGCGACCGTTAATTTTTCGCAGCAACGTAAAGCCCGTATCAGACTATGGATTGGGATTGGGATTGGATTGGAATTTGATCAATCGGAAGAAAGAAAACCAATAACAAGCTCAGTAAACTTAGCTTTGATTGGTCAAATTCCAATCCAATCCCAATCCCAATCCATAGTCTGATACGGGCTTAACGCGCGTCGCAATTTGCAGTCGGGCAGTTTCTCGACATACTCGGAAAAGTTTTATCGTCACGTAAACGACATACTCGTTACACATTATATCACACGCGCGGGTAATAACACGTGTACGAGTGGCTGCATGCTGGCGCGTTCCAGCAAATCGTTGCACTTCGGGGCGCGTAGCGCGACTTCTAGTCGACGTATCCGATTCGGCTCGACACGTGGAATACCAACGAGATCCTTCGAGAAGGTTTCCCGCAAACGAGCGCATTCGAACGCATATCGTGCGCTTCCTCATTGGCGACACGCATGTGCGTGGGTCGCGTTTGCACAGCTGCACGGGAATTTCTTTCTCCGGTTATTCGCGAGCATTTCTCCGCTGCGCTTCGCCGATCGGTTCAGTGATCCCCGCTTGTTGCGCGAACCATGAAATTTTCTGTTGAGCAGGACCGCTGTCGGGATTAGAATAACTTTTATGGCGACGTAAAACGCACGATAAGAGCAGTGTATTAATGGTACACGTTCCGTTCATCGCGGGATTTCTTCGCGTTTGCGTGAAGCGCGTGCGGAATCTTCGCGTAGGACGACTTCGCAATCTCGGCTGTCTTTTAGGCCCAGTTCCACAATCTCCAGTTAACTTAACCGGCCGGTTATTCCATTGGAATTGACCAATCGCATTTGTTAATTTTGCTTAACGACAAATGCGATTGGTCAATTCCAATGGAATAACCGACCGGTTAAGTTAACTGGAGATTGTGGAACTGGGCCTAAAAGACAGTCGAGATTGACCAATCGCATTTGTTAATTTTGCTTAACGACAAATGCGATTGGACAATTCCAATGGAATAACCGGCCGGTTAAGTTAACTGGAAGATTGTGGAACTGGGCCTTAATGGCCGATAATAAAGCAATCAGAGCACGCTAGGTTGCGATGTCTATTGCATCCCTGTCAGAGGTAACCAGTTGTGATTTACATTCGACAAAGGTCTTTTCCTCGACTTCACGCGCCGTGAATAAAGGTACAGACTTACTCGACGGATCCCACCATGGGTGCAACCGTGACCTCGATGTTCGTCGTTACCTCCACGGGACGAGCCGACGCGCATAATCGATTTTTCGATCGTGGAAAGGCAAGGCGTAGCGTGCATAATGCGCAAACCGCGAGTCCGCAAAACCGATTAGGGAAGAGTCTCGTCGGCGGTGAAACTCGCCCATGAAACATTGATTTATGAAGTGTGCCCAGTTTCTCGTTCTCCTCGCGTCTCCGGCTCTCTCGCGACGATGGAGACTAGCCGATACGCCGGTTTCCGGTACGGCGTAACAGGTCGACCTCTCGATTTACCGCTCGCACACACCTTCGCCGTGCGCTTCTTCGAGCACCCGCTTCGAACCATCGTAATTGACTTGGTAATAAATTGTTACGCGTTTCTTGCTTAAGTATACGCAGTTGCCAGGCAGATCCCTCGCGTCGATATCCTCCTACCGATTTTATTACTCGACCGTGATATATACGACGGTAGTAAAACAGTTTTTCTGACAAACTTGCGTCGCGAGGAGAAACTTAGATCTTGAACTCGTAGAATGATCAAAGAACATACTGCAATTATGCTGAACGTGCAGTTATGCAGCTAATTCATTGCTAATCGTTAATTAAGATTACTCAAAAATACCGTGTCATTCTTTCTTAGTCCTTTTATTAACAATCGTGAAAAAAGTTACAGCTGTTAAATCATTTATATGCACATTTTCGAGTTATAAATATAACACTGTTCTGCTGATAATTGTTTTTTTCTTTTAGAAGATTAACATGAGAATAGTTACACTGTTGCAAAGTGTACAGAACAATAGTTATTTTCGAGTCGTCTGCATAATTTAAATTGAATATTTTTTTTCTTTTTACTGCATTTTCAAAAAGAAGAAAAACAGTATCTATTTTTTTCAATACAAAGAGAGATATATAATAGTTCCTACACACGTACATAATTTTTAGACTAGACATTTTACAGATTTGTAAATTATTTAGTACCAAATAGTATAAAAAATTTATAGCATAAATAGTCTAATAATGCTCTTAATTTCTGAGAAACTTGCACTAGAATAAATCTAATTTTCCGTTTATAAATTATAAAAGACTTATTAGTATACATATAAAAAGACATTCTATCAAAAAGAGACTAGGCCGTTTGTCAGCAATAATAAATAAAAATTAATGTAAATCTTTATAAATTTAAGAACAATAGCTCTCAATCTTTCTCGATTTTTTTAAGTTAAATTCGAAGAAGTTTAACAGAGAAAGCGCGAACATTCGAGGAGACCACTCAGAGATCATTTTCAAATTGCAGTACTGAGCGATAGCGCCGCTAATGACAGCGGGAGCGGCAGCAACAGTACGACCAGCTGGGACAAAATCAAGCTGTGCGGCGCGGATTTCTGCGTCCTTGGCAACGGAGGCCACGAGAGCCTGGAGCGACCGCCGGAGTCGGAGATCTACGAAATCTCCGCAATCTACCTCACGTGCGTCATCGTCGCGGTGATCATCGTCGCTCTGTTCGTCGATCCTCTCTCCAGGTGAGTGCCGAATATACGGGAACGAAAGTCGTCGGTCGGGATGTTAATCGCTCGAGAGTAGCTCGTTTTTATCGCTTGCCAATTTCAAATTGTCATCGTAATACTTTGCGACAGAATATTACGTCGGACAAGCAAGGCCACGAGAGTAGCCGTTGAAAAATGTTAGAGAGTAATCGGGCTTGATAAACCTGGTTCTCTACTTTTTTCTGTGATAATTAGAGATAACGCGAATGTTAATCGATCGGATTTACATATTTATGTGCACAGTAGCTGTATTAACTTGCGCTGATCGATGATACAAATCTCCATGCTGCTATCGGAACATTAATGTGTAATATATCACAAATTGTCACTAAGATACTGATCAGTCACTTATTATCTATTTTGCTTAAGAAGAGATAAAGCTAGGCAAATTACGAGATATTCTTCCGTCACTCCTCTTGGGCCATTATTAGAAATTAAAAATCATAAATATATATGGTTTGAAAAGATGAAACTGAGAATATATGCTTTGGATCCTGAATCAATAATTCTTTGATGAAAATTCAAAGAAAGTTTCAACTTAAATTATTCAACGTTGTAAATGAAGATTTAATTCTGCTTATATAACAAAATTTCATTTTTCAATTAATATTAAGGGAGAATTTTAATACATATTTAATCCGACTTAGTTAATAAAATCTGTCATTGAAAAGGTATAAGTTACGAGAATTGACAATCTTCATTCAAATTTTCGTTAAAACAAAATAGAAAGCCAAATTGAATGTTGCATATGCCATTTCTATTTTTTAAATAGCTTCTATGAATACTTCTAATATGCATTGTTCCTTTAAACAAATTTATTCTGCAAAGCATTAGGTCATTCTATTAAATAATAAGATTGCAAAACATCGGATTACTTCCAGTTAGCGGATTAGCGAATGTTTCTTCGGTTCTCCTAGATAAACGAAACAAATACTCCGTTCCGTCTGCGTTTACTCCGATATTAATCTATGTGAGTAGGATGCGAAATCCGTTTGCCACAAAGAGGTTTATAATTGCGCGTTGAGTCAACAATGAAGCTTACTTGCAGAGGTAGAGCATGCCGTAATTATGCGCCGCATGAAAGGTGACATGCGCGGTATGTAACAAAGGACGCTGCTTCTGCCATTCGTGCCAGTCTCTCTTATCGGCGCGCACGATCACTGACAATGATATATTTTATCCGCGATTTTGCACTGAATTACGCAGCTCAAACTGTCGCCCGTACGGTCGTTTTACGGATATATGGCATTGTCACGCGATCGCATTGTATTTTCGTCGCCCGGCTCCAAGCATAAACGGCCGAACGAGAATAAAAGATTTTTTCCTCCTCATTTGATAAGAACGGGGCGTTGTTTTCGCGCGGTGTCGTTGACCGTCTGCGGCCGAGAAAGCGAAACACGTATCGCTTCGCCACAAAATTGGCACGATAATCGAAATCGCGAAAAGCTCTTGTTTAACAGACGCCGTTTCTCAGAAATTATTGCATAAAATGCAATTTGATTGAGTCATTTTTAAATCTGCCACACGATATATACAGTTTTCCAGGAAAAGGTTAATTAATTCATCTGATCCACGTTAGTGAAGAAACGCGTTGACTCACGTTCTCTCTCTGTCTTTCTGCAACAATCAACTCAATTGTAGTTACATTCATTGCGATTACCATGTTACCAACGTTACACGGGTTATCAGATCGTTCGGAAAAATCTAACAGCCGTACATTTTAAGCGGCCGCCTCTTTCCTGTCATTTTTTCAAAGACGAGTAACTAAGAGCAACTATAAGTTGTAGCTGTTTTCACGGTGCATCGTCAGCGATTACCGGTTTGCGACTATATCGTCGACGGCTCATCAGTGGAGCGAAAATTGAGAAGCAGAAGACAGTCGAGCTTTAGCGGCATTACGAAACGCAGCTTGATAGACGTGATCCGCGAAACATCAGCCCGAATTTCCTCTCCCCTACCTCCTCCGTTTCGGATAGCTGTAACCATTGCTCTGCTTATGATTGCGAAATAGCGTACATCCGACAGGATGCGCCGCCGGTTGCATAACGCTATACACGTAGCGTGAACCGTACTTATTAAAAGTCGGTAAGTTTCTGGAGGCTCGCGTTGCGTCAACGCTATCCTTCAGCATGTTGCACAGCAACGCAACTAGTTTTAAAAAATCTTTGTATCTTTTTACATCGATTACCGAGAGATAATTAACTTGAGACTTACGATTTAACGCTGCTTCTCGCTTATCGGAACCATGGCAAAAAAAGTATCCAGGGGCGTCGGTCGGCGTAAAAAGTTGATAAATCGATTGCTACTGTGTGAGTATCAACCTTGATGTTAGAATTAATAATCCTAGAGAACATTTATCACCGTGGCAAAACAGAAATATTATAGCTAGCATTGAATGAAAGGATCGACTCATGGACATGGAGAACATGACGATTCTCTTTTGGTGAACTGACGAAATAATTATTGCATCCGTAATTAATTACAGGAAGTGAATAAGTCTAAAATTGCACAATGGATGCCAATAACTTGAAAAAGAAATAATTTGATAATGAAACGTCAATAGCGAAATGATGCGCCGATATGACAGTCGTGTTTACGGTTAATTTGCGCAGGCATAGTTGGACCACTTTAAATATATTGCACGATGCTGAGTAATACCGGATGTATCTCAATACTATTTACGGAGTCATCGTTTCGTTTCTGTCACCGATAAAATCGCTCTCTCGTATTCATCCTGTCGCGGGGAGATGCTCAAGGACACGTGTCCGCCCGGATGTATGCAACTTTTAATCATACGTTGTCCGCCAAATTATTATCGGGCCGAAGATTAGATTGCAATTCAACGTTACAAAGTCTCGGAAAATACATACCTCGGTCAGATGCGCACGACGCTCTGACGCACACTAACTACCCCGTTCGCAATTAATACAGTCGATCTTCCGTCACCCAAAGAGATAGAAAGATATCGCTAATATAGACGTGACATTAACGACAATCCTATCGAAGACGGCCGGCGTCACCGCCGAAGAAGAGAAACCCGCCATTCTGCGCATAGGTCTTGTTTCCTGTCCGCACACTTGGCCGATCCGTTTAATGAATTGTTTTTATGGATAGCTGCGTTGAAATATGCGTTTACGCTGCTCTCGTCGTGCGACATCAAGGTTTCGTTCAACGCGATTCCCCTATAAATCAGCCGGCTCCTCGCGTAGAAGGAACAAACGTTGGAGCATTACGCCCGTAATTACATTGAACTAACAGATGCTATCATGCCGGACTTATTCGCGGTTGTAATTATGGTGTTACGATTCTCTGTGACTTCCGCGACGATAGATTCTCATTGTTTCTATACAGTGCTATGTATAGAATTTTGCCGTCTCTTATGCTATTTAATTTAATTCTTCCGCGGTTTTGACGAGTATAATTTCCTGTACTCATTGTCAAATGACGAGCATAATGATCTCTTAATACTTCAGCGTATGTAATATTTTTATCGACATTTTTATATATTTAATTAAAAAATTAATTATGCACGCACAAAATATTTTTATATTGTATATATATTGTACACACTCACGATGACACCAATATTAGCTATTCATTGAATGCAAATGATAGCTGTAAAATATCTTTATATTGCACCATAATTTTGAAATTTCTCTGGATATTATTGAAAATTAATAATTTATAATTAAAATTCTTGCATTAAAATTAGCAAATTCTTGTTACAAATCTACCACTTTTTCTATTCTGTAATTGATGAATTACAGTCGCTGAAAGTTTGTGCAATTTCATTATTTTTTGGATTCTTTATCATAATCCCCTCTTACCACGCTTGCTCTTTTATCATTCTAATGACGAATTTGTCCGGAACTCCGTAACTATACTTAAACATCCTTAACTGCTGGGAAAATTTACGGCCGAAGAGTCGCAATTCGCGAATTGTTTTTTCGCAAGGTCGCGCCTCTTCTGATTTACGTATGCTGGCGCTGGTTTTCGATAACGAGAAACTCACGGTGCCAGCCCGACGAAAAGAAAACGACGATAAAGCAACGCCCGTAGTTGCAACGTCCTCGTCACGTATACGGTGATCTAGAAGTGTGTTCTGTAATACTTTCGACAATGGATTTTTTTCATGGTTTTTATTATCGGTTCTCCTTTAGCAAAACTCTATGCAAACTCATCATTTATCGCAATTTTTGAATTGCTTGTATTTAGTGTTTTGGTTAAGTTAGAAAAAATGCAGCTATTAAAACGCGAAGATTAATTTCAAGATTCGCTAGAAAACGAGGTTTAATTATTTGTACGATGTTCTAAAATTTAATTCGCCAGAAATTTCAATTTGGAATTGCTTAATAAGCTAATAAATGAAGACAAAGTCAATTTTTAAATTAATTTATACTAATATTTATAATTGAAAGGAAGATATTGCAGTGGAACACTCGGTATTGTATTTATCGTAGTCTGCGGCAAAACGAATGTATCTAGGACGCGCGACGGCACGTACCGATACAACTTCTCATATGCTGCTCGTGTGCTCGCTTAAAATCTGTTGCCAAATAGCACTTCTTCGCGTTATCGCTTCAGATGAAAAATATATTTCTCTTGTACACAAACGTATATCTATTATAAAATGCTTATATGAGAAATAAAATTGTGCAAAAATAACAATAGTCTATGCTGCACAAATTAAAAACCCTATTATAATAATATACATCTTTTTACAATCTTATTGAAAGAAAATTCGAATATTTTATAATACGTTTCTATTCATGATTTTTTTTGTACAATTAGTCTGTCCTGCGCGCGTGATTTTTCGGCACTCTCTTGTTAATACATTCCCGTATTTTTCCATTGGCGATTTTCCTGAGAGACAGGCTCGTGCCAGTGTCTAAATCACAGTGTCTCTTTCCGCTTCTCTCTCTCCGAGCATTAAAATCTCGCGATCGCCGACGTTGGGCGTTGCGTAATCCGCGAACCGATGCATCATGATGCATGAGCGCTGCCGCGCTTCATTCATGCGATCGCTTACGAAGATACCCGCCGCCGTTCGATAATCGCCCACGATGAAACGCAGCGCGATCGTGCAGCGCGCATAATACCGGTGCAGTTAGGAGAACTGACGTTTCCCTTGCTCACGTATATCCCTTTCCGGTCGGCTCGGTGCATATGCATGCCGCTAATTTGCCCTCGGTCGTGGATAGATAGAGGCACTGAGGCACCAAGGCAAAGGTGTATATACCGCGTGTCGGGAACACTTGACTCACTTTCAATTTCCGGTACAGGCCGCTTCGATGCCCAGCGGTCCTAAACGTGTTGCGTGTCTGGTCGCGTGTATGCTCGTGATGCGTTACAAACGTTATTAGCGATGATAGTCCTCGGAAAATCCTTATTAAATTAATAGAATAATATTGAACGTTTAGATATTTAAAAATTCCCACACAGCATGCATATCCAAAAGACAAACGATGGGCAAACGTTTGCAAAAAGAAAAAATTTTTATTTTTCAACATTGGGGGGCCAGTGTGAAGTTGGCCCCCCCCAAAATTGAATTGCTTATAACTTTTGAACTAGAGGGGGCAAACAAAAATTCCAACGGGACATTCGCGGTCAAACGATGGGCAAACGGTTGCAAAAAGAAAATTTTTGATTTTTCAACATTGGGGGGCCAGTATGAAGTTTCCCCCTCCCAAAAATTGAATTGCTTATAACTTTTAAACTAGAGGGAGCAAACAAAAATTCCAACAGGGTATTCATGGGCAAACAATGGGCAAACGTTTGCAAACAAATTTTTTTATTTTTCAACATTGGGGGGCCAGTGTGAAGTTGGTCCCCCCAAAATTGAATTGCTTATAACTTTTGAACTAGAGGATGGCAAACAAAATTTCCAACGGGGCATTCATGGGCAAACGATGGGCAAACGTTTGCAAAAAGAAAATTTTTGATTTTTCAACATTGGGGGGCCAGTATGAAGTTGCCCCTCCCCAAAATTGAATTGCTTATAACTTTTGAACTAGAGGGAGCAAACAAAAATTCTAACGGGGCATTCATGGGCAAACGATGAGCAAACATTTGCAAAAAGAAAAATTTTGATTTTTCGACATTGGGGGGCTAACTTCACACAGGTTAGGCAAGCGGACCTAATAACCATGACAATGAAAGAAACAATTGAATATTCTATACATCATTATAAATCAAAATATGGTTCGTGTAATACAAGAATATTTTCTCATCTATAATTATATTTATAATTTAATACATAAACTTATAAATTACTTATAAACTTATAAATAGAATTTTGTTTCAAATTCTTTCGCGAATTATAGATCGTGTAAAGTGGGCTTTACAATATAAGGAAATTTTGAAAGAGATGAAATACCATCATTTTTAACAGAAACGTATTTTAAATATTTAATTAAATCTTTTTTTTAACCTAAAAATTAATATATCTTTATTTTACGTCACTTCAAAATCATAGAGAATTTAATAATAAAAATCAATTGTTATATATACCTGGTATGAATATAATATCGAAGTATATGAATAATTATGATTATAAAAAACAAAAGCGCGCTCTGGTTATCTCCTCTAAATGAAAAACATCATTGACACGCTGACGGCTTCGAGAAATAGTGAACCTGTTTGGTGAGTGCAGTTGTCAATTTGCTAACGCACAGCAGCAAACGTGACTACATCGCTGCAACTCGGCAGGCGACATCATTAGGAGAAAGACAATCCTGACCTGCATAACATTTGCGGCGTTGTCGAGGAAGGCGAACCGCAGAACGAGATCGCGGCGGTCGTAAATTATCGAAATCGATGTGCTAAATACATAAGTTATATACATTTCCTCTTGAGAAATCAATTTAGTCTTACATGTGTTACAAATTGAATAATCATAATTAATGAAATAACCTTGTCGCTACGATTATTCTGCAACGTATCTCTCGTTTCGTTTCGCAGGTTGTAAATTCGCAATTAGACGGATAAGAACTGATAAAATATATAAACTTTTTGAATTTAAAAATTTTATTCGCGCACGGAAGAAAATAAATTAGTCGACACAGTCAAGTTATAGCTTGCTATAATGCAAGTTTAATATTTATAACTAAGCAAATTTCATAATGTAGCAAAGGAAATATGTCTGAAAGCAATTCTGAGTATATTTTCTTTGCTACACTATCAAATCTGCTTAGTTATAAATGTTAAACTTGTCAATTGTTAATCAATCAGTCTATTTTTCTTCGTGCGACGGAAGAAAAGAGGAAGAGTGTTTAACATTGATTTTGTCCGAATTTGGCGAACAAGGTCTCACTGGTCGAACTTTCTCTTCGGGATGCATTGTCCATAAAGTGTCGAAAGATCTGAGCGCGTTGTGGGTGCGCGTTGCCGATCTCTCGGTCTCTTTCCTCCCACCGTCATTCGTCTTAATGTCTTAATGACAGCATCGTCCATGATGTCTGCATATTACGGGGGGAGTGTTACGTAAGAGACGAGTGTATTAGATCCTTACGCAGATCGCGACCGAGACGTCTCCCGTTGCCGCTATCTTCCATTCGCATTGCTTCCAAGGCTGCGCCGTAACGGTTCAGGTCTAGTCTGTGCACGTTGGAAAGCGCAGCGGAAATATACGCTCGTGAAGAAGCAACGTCGGTTGAAAGACGCGAGAAGAAATTCTTAGGCTACAAATTAACGTAAACGTTTCCGCGGCCGAGTGTACAAAAATTGCACATAATCGGCAAAGAGAACGCGAGGAGAAAAACTAATAATGATAATCGCAACGTGAAATCCATGATATAACGCGCTTTTCTACGAGCGGATCGAGGAGAGCCATCGAGATTGACCGGTATTGGAGCCCCCATTAAATTGTTCGAGTTCCTTATTTATGTATCTGGATTAACGTGCGACGACTCGTGCGTGCATAAATTCGCTTACGCTTTTCACAAAGCGTGTATAATGCACGTGTACCGATTCGCTGTTCTTTCCTTTCAACTGGCGAGGAGAGAGGCTGTGATTTTCGAACGACGTTGTGTCGCGTGAATTGATGGAAGTTGCGAGTACGAGTCGAACCGATTTTCCGGGATGGGGAGCGACGTAACCGCATCCTCGCATCGCTCGCGCACGTGACGATCGAAAAAAATGCGCGCGTGCCGCAAACCTATGCGGAAATACCAGCGGCGTTACCACCGTATTATTAATGGCGAGGGTTCTTTTCTTCTAGTGACATAAAATAATAACAAGTTGGGTTTGGTACACTGTAAAAAAAGTATGTAAAATTACAGGACAAGTGTAAAAATTATATGTAAATAAGTGTAAAAGTAACATTATTTATAACGGAAACGTAACAAAATCACTATCCCTTTTCGAGCAAAATATATATAGAATCCTATAAGTAATTATATTGAAAAAAGAAAATAAATAAATATTAGAATAGCTTTCTTTATTTTAGAGATTATTACTATAAACCAGAGGTGGTCAAACTTAGAAGCACCAAGATCTACTTTCAGCTTCCTCACTACATCGCGATCTATTGTGTTCTGCAGCGATCTAGGTTTATATGTGAAATAAGCATATTAATTTTATTTTGCGTGTTTGCGATTGGGCATAAAAGAGCAATAATTAAATTAATTATGGTTACATTACAATTACAATTGTTGTATTGTGAATTTCACGTTGTCACACGATCGACCACCCGAGTGTCCGCGATCGACTGTTTGGCCACCTCTGCTGTAGACAAATTAAAAATCAACTCTGTTTTTAATTTATACTATAGCTTGTCCCGAATATACTATAGTCTAATCCCAAAAGAGGTATAAATAGCTAATTAATGATTGATATTGTAAAAGTTAAAAATAGCTAATAAATGAACATCGATAGATCTGCAATACGGCGCTTTTCGTCGATTAAATAGTGGTCAGATTATTTCATCGCAGGAAAAGCTTCTTGAAAATGAATATGAATTCTTTCGGAATTCGTGGCGCGAAATGTATAATTAATCGCTTTTGTTTAACGAGATGTTCACGCGCTTCAAGCAGGCACACGATGATTTCTCTTTATTTTGACGAATGCTCGCGTGCGGAAACATATCATTTGTAGCACCACGAAGAGATCAATGTATGAAAAAAACGTGACATCTAATAATTCGTCTTCGTCGCCGGGTTCGCGCGATCGAGGCGAACGATTGTTCCGTCATCTGTCACAATGGCTCATCAGGCTGTCAGTATTGCTAGGTGCAATTAATGACAATACGCGATTCGAAAGCAATATGGAGCAATCGTGTAGATCGCCGCGAAAGATACGTCGCCGAGGATCACGCCGAAGATCACGGCGTCCCACATCCTCCCGACGTCTCCTTCCGCCTGAAGAGAGACGTGTGTACCTGTTTTTGCGCAAGTGTCGATTCGTACCGCGCTCTCCGCGGCTGCCGACGGTGGCCGTGGCTTCGGCCGGGCCCAGAAATCCAGCAAACGTGTTCTCAGGAATGCTGTCCCCCGGGGTGGAGAACATTTGCTGTCGAGCGTACGCCGGGCGTTTAGCGGCGTCGGGAGATTTATTTCGCGAATTCTCACCGCGGTATCGGCCGTTGCGCCGCGTCTCGGGCCCTAACTTCCCGCGGATCCTCGGGGCGGATTACGTCTGTCTGGTCCGTCGGTTAAATTTAGCATCGGGTTTATATTCGTCGGATATGTCGCCGTGGAACACGCGATAGCGACTCTCATTCCTGCGACATCCATTAATTCCGTGATATACAACATGAGCTTTTAAGATGTTCTTGTATTTCAGAGTATTTAGCTGTAATAATAAAATCAAATTTTGTGCAATTTTTTTTACACGGAAAAAATGGTTTTGCTGAAATATTTAAAAATTTGGCCAGATACAGATCTGAAAATAATTTTGTTAGACCATCAAAAGTAACTAACAATAAGTAGGACGCTCAAAATAATTGCTATAGAATATTAAAACTTTTCAATAAATTAAAGAAGGACTCTCAGTTTAAAACCAATAAATAAAATAAAAGATGGCTAATGAGAGTCAGTGCAGTTCTAGGAGCACAAAGTATTGTGTAACTCTTAGTTAAATTACGCGCATAAATTTGAATTCGCAAATTAAAATAGATTAAAACTTTTGCAGCATTATCATCGTGCTTGAGTAATAAGTTAAGATAAGTTTTAAATAAAATTCAGATGCTCTTTAAGTTTCAATTATTATTCTGATGGAGAGAATTGAATCAAATGTCACGCTATAGGAGCAAAATCGATTTTCTTTCGGTTTAATTTTTTATGTTAGGCCTGCTATTGACATTGAATATTCTCGCGTGAAAATGTTGTACGAAAGCAAGTTTCGACTGCGTAGTTAATCTCGGAGTTTTCATTGACTAAAGTACCGTTCCGCGTGTGATTTTTACAGCGCGTAAATCTTCCAGACTGCGATCTTACTAAAGATTACTACTTTGACCAACGCGAGAATGCAATAGAATGTTTTGACTTTTTTTCCTCTTCATCATATCGACGAAGAGAAAAGTAACCAGACACATAGTATGTCTCATGTTACTTGCATTATTAAATTAAATTCTCTCATTAATGGAATAGAATTCTATATACGACGAATTTTTTAGGATGCTGAATTAACGTATGTTGCCGATATTATTAAATACACAATCATTCAATAGATTAGTGTCAGTAAAAATAAACATTTTATGTAAACCGATTTTCGTGTATAATAATTTGGATATGATCTAAAATCTTAAATATCGCTCTTTGTCACGCAAAATATTGCGGTAAAAATAATCAGATAAAATATTAAATGAGAAAGATACACAGAAAGAACGGTTTTGTTGAAGCATCTAAAAATTTAGCCAGATATAGATCTGAAAATAATTTTGTTGGACCATCAAAGTAATTATGTAGGACGCTCACACACACACATACACAAGCTGATTGCTAGAACGCTCAAATTTTTTACAGCAGTATCATTATGCTGCTCCGTCCTACATAGTTATTTTGATGATTCAACAAAGTTATTTTCGGATCTGTATCTAAATTTCGAGATATTTCAGCAAAACCGTGTATTATTATTCGTCCTAACCGCTGATTTATTACGGATAATGTAAAATGTGAATCGAATCATGTCACCCGGTGTTCGTTCATCTAATCGTGACGCAAAACGATGAATGAATACGGCTTGAACACGCGGCACTGTTCAATGGTAGTGTATACCGGTAGAAGTTTGCTAATTGCGCAACCCGTTTCCGCGTGGCTCGCGTTGCACGGACACTGAATAAGTACGTGGATGGTACAATCGCGATGATAATTAATCGCGGTCGTCATTAATCCCCATCCGAGCGAGCGCGCTCTTCCTCTTTGCGAATAGCGGCGCAAAAGTCTGCCGGAAAATCATACGTTCTAAGCGGTAGCCGATCATCATTGTTCATTCGCGTTTCCCGCTCTTTTGTTCGCCTGACTCTTGACTTATGCCGTATTACGTGCACCGTGCACGAAATTATGTTCGACGTAAAATATAACCGCGCGAATTACAGTAGTAGTATACACAGACTGTCATCTCGAAATAAATTTCGAATAATTTTACATTTTGACAGAGAGAGAGAGAGAGAGGGGCCAGGCACAAATGCTACGTGTTGACTTTGACAAACGTAAATGTCTATGCTATTCATCTAAAATTGATTAAAATTGCACAGTTTTTCCTGACAACGGAAAAGCGAATGAATGAGGATTCCTCCATTATCGCTGAAACGTATTATTAGATAAATCGCTCGACGGTCGTAATTTTGTTTTCCTGGAATCAGACCGATTACTACGCGCACTTGCTTTATTTCTGCACGTTTGCATGCTGGAAATTCATTGTATTCAATAAGCTAATAAGTCGATAAAACGCGGTGCGATTATATCTCAACTAACTTTTCAAGGGGACATACGAATGTTCATAGAAATCTTAATTGTCTTCCAGGTACGGCGAGAAGCAACGACGCTCGGATAGCCAAGAACTGAGTGGCATCCAATTGCTCTCTGCTACGGCTTACCAGCTGAAGAAACCTTACCAGCAACTGCTGATACCCATCACGATATGGATCGGCATGGAGCAGGCTTTCATCGGCGCCGATTTCACGCAGGTGAGCTCTTCAAATGCATAAACAAATTTTAAATAGCGCCTGTTCCACATTTCTAAATCTCTCGACGTAAGCTGACGTTGGAAACTTAATTATAGTTTCTAGTGAGAAACAGTTTCTAGATGAGATTTGATATTTGTTGGAAAGATAAATAGTACCTATGTATATAACATACTATAAAATATTATCCCTACTGAAAAATTTTTATTCTCAATTATGATCTCAATAAAAATTTTTCAGTAGGGGCCTCTGCTGAAAAATTTTTATTGAGATCATAATTGAGATCATAATTGAGAATAAAAATTTTTCAGTGGGGTATGTATGTATATAGATATTTGAAATAATTGATAAAAATATAATTTAATAGTTTTTGACATATATAGACTTGTAATATACATAAAAATAATGTTTTTTAGTCTTTTTTTTGTTAGCGGAAAATGTTGGATTTTTTACTCTCATGGAAAATTTTAAACGGATTATCTGCACAATTATAACAATGATCTTAGTCGCCGATCTAACGCATAGTGGAATATATAAACGAATTTATCACGGTAGATGGATTCGACCGTGTGCATTAAAATGCATGATACTTTCTAATGTCAGCTTCGATCGTTCGCCGGCATATAAATCGACGCCGGTCTCTCCCTTTCGCGCACATTGTAAACCGCAACCGCCGGTAAAACAATGGCATTCCATTTTGCAATCTACACGGCTGCACCGTGTATCGACCTTTTATTGCGAGCCCGCGGGTCCACGTGTTCTCGCGAGGCACTGATAAGGAAACGGCCGTCCTTGGCTTCGTACCAGGATCCGACATTAACGAAGCGCAATGACGTCAGCACGGACTGACTCCGTAATTATAATCCGAACTCGAGCCGTCATCGGACGGCGAAGAGACAAAAAAAGAGACGAATAAAAAAAGCGGAGTTCCGTATTCTCATTTATAGCGTGCCTTTCTTATTCCCGGACACGTACAACCGGCCGTATTTATGGCGTTGCAAACCACGCTCGAAGATTTATCGACGCTGCTCCGCGATAACGTAAACCGCCGCGGACGTAATTATTTGTCATGACGAACGGCAGTCTCCGAGAACGGTAAAATCTCGACCATGGGAGGAATATATTTCACTACGGAATATACAAAAACAGACGTGTCGATAACAAAAGCTGCCAGTGGCCCGTGCGAGAATACAAAAAGAACATCCGGTGCAACGTCAGAGCTAGAGTAATGAGTCAAGCGCGTCACATGTTATTTCTTGTCACACCGGAGATCTGTTAATCGGCATTGACTCAATAAAGACACTCGAGTCGGTGCCTGACCATTTTTTACGTAAAATTATGTAATCATCTTTCCACTCGATTGTTCGAGAGGAATTGTCATTCTCGGGACACATCCCGATCAAATCCCGAGAATCTGCGGGTAACCTACTTCCGAGGAAACCCGAAGCTACAAGGAGATATATAATGGGAGCCTCTGATCGGTCGTCGAGCTCTATAACCGGTCGGTCTCTCCGTAGATTTTCTCCTTTTGCGCGCTCTTTAACTGGCGCCGGAGTCTGTCTTCCCCGATCCGGTCTTGAACTACCGCGAGTCGCGACAACAGCCTTCGTTATCTTCGTCGATAGTAGGAATTCTCACTCGTGATGGAAGCCGGTAGACACTTTTCTTTTCCTCGGCACGGAAATTGCTGGCCAAGATCGCGAAGCTAACATGCATACATGTCATATATCCTAGATTTTTTAATCCGGTTCAATCTCCGAAGCGGAGATCTACTGATTTGGCTCCACTTTCTATGAAATTAGTGTCAATTTCCGTTCGACAGATTTAAGCTGGCTCTTAAGTCTCTATACTTGACGTCATAAGCAATTTATCACGCCAGGCCTATTTACATCCATTTACATATTTTAATGTACAATCTTTATTCGTAAATAATAAGACAATTGGATGAAGAACGTCTCTGTTAGATTTTTAGTTTATGATTTCTATGGGGCAGATCAATTTTTTGGTAATAAAATCTCTCTAATTTGATCGCTAGATACATTCATATCAACAATAAAATATTTTGATATTTAATTTTAATTTTTCCGCATTATTTGCACAGCGGAAAATAGAGTCACGTGTACGTGAATATTTTTCTTCTTTACGAGGCCTTTCGCTCGATTTCTTTTCGCGCGCTGTGCCTCGCGATCAACAAAACGCAACGAAAGATCGATCGGGATCAGCTGGACATGCGCCAGATGTGGAACACTGGTCTCTCGATGCGTGACGGCCACACGAGGACGCATGATCGTCCTCCGGAAACACGTGTTGCCGATTAGAGATACGGGAGTTACGAGAACTAAGCTTGCGTTAGTTCTTTCAACAATGACTTTATTAAAAAGTGACTTACACGTAAAGTGTATAATTATTAAAAATTTTATTATTAATGGGGTACACATTAATGAGACACACAAAGTCTGTTATCAATGGGACGTACATACTTTATAAACTTGCATTGTTGGGAGATATGTGTATTGTTTAGGTAATAAAATAAATTGAAAGATTTATTGCGGTATAGAAGCACATTTTTGTGCCTAAAAAATTACAGTAGGATGTATATTTTTCATTAAACGTGAAAAGGTTAAAATAGATCAAGACGAGACATTGGGTGGATTCCGTAAAGCGCATATGCGCGCATTTTTCTATAGTATACGTAACGTTTACTATAGAAAAATGCGCGCATATGCGCTTTACGGAATCCACCCATTGCTTCGCTATGCGGGCATTAAAATCCCCAAGCTTTGAGTCACGTGCGGTCAACTCAATAAAACACGAACATTAAAACAAAGTAATCTAAATTGTGATAAAACATTATTTATATTTCGGGAGAAGAATTGGAAGAAATGAAGCAAAATACATCAAGATGTAGTTAACTAGAAATAATAATGAAGATGAATTAGAACATTGCAAAAGACAAAAATGATTAAATGTGTCACATGATAATTATATGAGATAGATTTAGAAAGTAAATATACCTTAATTAAGATATATGTCCGCCATGAAAGCGACAAGAGGAGAAGAAAGAAGAATTAAACGAAAGAAAAGAATAGATATGTAAGAGATATTTATAGTAGATAATTTTAGATCTGATGTATGTGTGTATGTGTGTCTGACACGCGAGCCAAAGCACCATTAAACAAGAAGATATTTGAAAACAGGATGTAGCGCACGGCGTAGGGGATGCAATTAAAAGCCTCTCTAAGAAGTTGTCGGGCGTACGGCGAAAGAAAGAAATAATACGTCGGTAATCACTGACCGTGCGCAAATTAATCACTCCCGATTGGAAAGATGGATTTGCGTAATTTGCATGCTGTCTACCGGTAATCGATCCGCCCAACGATATCTCGTATCTTTACGTTCTCTCGGACGTTACAAATACAGTATCCCGCGACTGCGAGGCAAAAACACGCCTCGGAGCGGCGTCGAGCAGCCGCGAGTTAGTCGACTTTTTGTGATACGATTATGATTAAGCTACTACGGTTTTAACGGATCAGTCTTTTCTTGCCTCCGGACGTTGCCGAGTTCCAGACGTTTCTTTAAAATTGTTTTTTTTAATAATGACTAGTTGAGAATATTTAGTATTTTTTACATAAGGATTATATATCTTTTATAGCAAAATCTTATTATAACTTGGAGAATAATATTCGAGACAATGCGAGCCACTTTAAGCTGCTGGATAGTTTTGCATTTCTTCTAAAATAAAACGCACTAAGAATATGTTGTATTTTCCGTGCGTTACTTTTTGTGGATTATTGCCATGTGAAGGTAGGTTTACATAAGGAGTTCGGTACATTCTACAAAACAAAATTGTCAGATATTGCTCATTAACATAGAGATTACAAAAAAACCTGTGTTTCACGTAAGGTACTGGTATTAATCGCGAGGAAGGTCGCGCATCGGGTGAACCCCCTCATTATTGAGCGACCCTGCATTATGGCAAGAACAGCCTCCGGTTCGCGAGTCGCGACTCGTTCGAAATTGGTTCGCCGACAGGTCGTACGACGTCTTCGACTCGGGGAGCCGGATAATTGGGCAATTAAACTCGCGCCGAGGGAAAACGAGACGGAGAGAGAGAGAGAGAGAGAGAGAGAAAAAGAAAGGAAGAAAAAAAAGGAGGAGAACGTGGTGGTTGCAGGCTCCGCTGAGTCAGCTGTGGCGCTCTGGACCTGTTATAAATAGCCCTGCAAACTTATTCTCGCGCCGATCGCGGAGATACCGCTTCCATATCTGGAATCTCATGTACCAGTATTTCTTCGCGTCACATATACGCGTGCACCAGTGCGTGCACGCGTATGCGTGCACGTGTCGTGGCCGCCGCTCACTCCGGTTTGATCTCGTGAACGCCTCGGGACACATAAGCCCATTCAGACATCCGCGAATCTCGTTCGGCGCAAAATCGCACAGTATTAAGAGAAGTATTAAGAGAATGCGATGTGATACGACATTTCAACGGGGTTCAATGAAACTGTACGCTGCTCGACTTAAAGTTCTCGAGGGAACTGTTTAATCGTGAGTGACGCGAGTCTGACGAGGAGTTAATTAAATGCAAACTCTTCTGATTCTGCCATTTCGACTTTTTTTTAAATATTACCAAAAAGTTTTGCTAAAAAAATTATGTGGATGAGTAAGAAACAAAAATAGTCACCTTTGAAGAAGTGACTTGCCGATTTATCAACTGTAAATTTATCACTGGTAGAATAGTAAATTAAATAGTGAAATTCGTTTGCTCGTCGCGTCTTTTTTATTTTAATTTTTTTATTAAGACGTTTCGAACATTTACTTATTAAACTGTCTTAATGAGATAGTTGCTCACCTTGAAAGCCACGGATGATATAATATGACATGTATTATGCATGGAAAAGGAAATGCTCGAATGCAGATGCATTAATTTGAAAAAGAGATTGCTTCAATCTATCAATGTAATACGTTCCGTGTTATTACATCGAAAATGCTACAAATGTAAAAGAATTTTCGTACACAACGTAAAAAGATTGCAGCGGATATTACGCGCGGTATTATAAATAAATCATTTGATATCTTTTAATGTCTGCCTGAGATTATACAATCCGCATATTAATATAACACAGGAAGAATTAAAGATACGTTTTCTTGTGTAATAATGCGGCGGTGATGTCCAAAATGACGGAGCATTCGATTAAACGTTGAGTCGCCTTTTGATCGTAAGACGTTAAATGTCCTTCGGCGTGGCTGCCGTACGACCCCGCCGTAAAAATTCTGGCTCGAGATTACGAAGGGCGTCCTGCGTTTAAATGGGCATTTACACGTTAACGATCGGCCCGGAATGATCACGCAATAAATGCGCCTTAATGCACCTTCCTTCGAGATAGCGTTGCGAATGTAGGTAATTGATGGAATGTCTCGTTCGAGATTTGTGTATTTGGTAGCTTCAGGCGCTCGAGAGGGTACGATGCCCGCATATTGCGAAAGATGATTACGCGTGGACATTTTTATAACGCTACTTTACATTTAATTCTTACGAAAACGTATAATCTCTGCCAGTTGTTTATCAGCTTTAGAATATATACATTTAATAAATACATTTTATTTCGTAATACATCTTATCTCAAATAATATCCGAGTATATAAACAAATGTAACGTGCGCAAAAAATTAAACATTTTACGAAATGTGCCGCGCAGCTTCGAAATCAAATTTAATCTGCTTCGTAAGAACGGCGTATGATTAATGATACATCGATGTTTAGTATGTCGCTACAGTTAAGTCATCATTACTCTTTTGCATCAATTCATTACTCTTTTGTGGTCATTTTTTTATGAATGCAAGTGTTATTTCACTCAGCGCAACGTCGAATTTTTTCTTTAATTCATTCTAAAATATATTCTTACTTTCAACATTAGTATTATCATTTTTATTTTAAACAGAAATAATCAGATACGATCAAATAGTCCTAGCATAGTATTAAAAAAGAGTCTCCTTGTAATGCTCTCAAGGATTCAAGGACTTGTGTGCCTGCGTTTCGGAGTCTCGGTATAATGTATCGTCAGGACCTTACGTCATAATGAATTTAGATGGAGATAAAAACACATTTAAAAAATCCACAAGTTAAAAAAGTTTAAGCTCGATCTCAGACTGTCGTCTCATTGTGTCAGAGATTGATTGATGGGATTATAATTGCCCCGAAATGCACGGAGGCAACGGAAGGCAAATTGACATCAGCTTCCTTCAGAACAAGGGCATCGATTCAGTATGCATAGAAAAGATTTAGTATTAAGAAATAAATAAATAAAGATTCTTTTACTTGTACCACTCTTAATAGCGTGCTATTCAGATCGCCCAATAATAGTCTCTCTCCGTGTTTTGAAAATCAAATTAACATACATATAAATCCTAAATCAATATGTGCGTGAAAGCAACAGGAATGAAAGAAATTGATTATATCTCGCGGATCTTGCTTGGCTTATGTTATACAAATTTGAGACGTATAACGTTTATATTAGAGATATTAAGAAGAGAAATTTGCAAATCAAGATTTATTGCAAATCATTATTAATTCTTTGTTTCCTATAAAGATGTCGATCAGCTTCTTTCATTTTCGCTTTCTTGCATTGTCTTTATAACAGACCTCGATAGAAAATTTTAAAGTAACGAAAGATTAATCCTACTATTATCGGCATTGGGGAGCTAAAAGTTGGCTTATTTTAATGCAAATTTTTTTAAGCTTCTAATAGTGTCTCTTGTTGCAATTATCTATCTAGATAGATAATTAGTTATTCTG
Source organism: Aphaenogaster rudis (assembly GCA_003063815.1). Lineage (NCBI taxonomy): Eukaryota > Metazoa > Arthropoda > Insecta > Hymenoptera > Formicidae > Aphaenogaster > Aphaenogaster rudis. The sequence goes on from NJRL01000484.1 coordinate 71,588, forward strand.
ATATATTAGCTAATATATCAGAAATCTTCGCACGAAACGTTCGGACCCAGAATAAGCTGTCTTCGGCGAATTAAAAAAAAAAGAAAAACAAAATTGAATCCTTTTGTGTCTGCTTTCCAGGCGTACATCTCCTGCGTCCTAGGCGTCCACAGAGTCGGCTACGTCATGATCTGCTTCGGGGTAGTCAATGCCGGCTGTTCCTTGCTATTCGGCTCGTTAATGAAATTCGTCGGCAGACAGCCGCTGATGGCATTGGGCGCCATCGTTCACGCCTCCCTCATAGTCGTCCTCCTCATGTGGAAGCCTCATCCCGAAAATCCCTACGTCTTTTTCTCGGTCTCAGGACTGTGGGGTGTGGGTGATGCCGTGTGGCAGACGCAGGTTAACGGTGAGTGTTTATCGCATTTTACATGTTAATCAGCTAAAACGTTGCGAGATAAGGAAAGACGTAAAAAAATTGTGTACATGATAAAAGAGACTGTGCTGGTTTTAAAAGAGACTGATAAAAGAGATTGAAATAGTTTTGCAAAACTATCGGTATCAATATGCCAATTTTGTAACTATCATCTTAAAGCAACTAAACATTCTAAAAAATATCAATAAATATTATTATTATAAAAATATTATGTGTTGCACATATAATATTTTTAATCTCACAGCTCATAGCGATAATTCAGAATCGGACATAATAAATCAAACATATTGTTGCAACAGGGGAGCTATAAAAGATTATTCAGACTAGGGGAGTTTATAACGTGACGCGCTATTATTTGCACAATTGAACATAATGAAGCAAACTATATATCATTGTATTGCAAGCCTAAAAAATTATTTACCATTATCGGATTGAAGTAACACGGCGAAAGATAACAAATCATCTTGGACGTATGTGGGTCTATTCAGTAGTTTGTCTTCGAAAACCGGATCCATGAATTTTGATCATAAGCCATCAATCCCATCAAGATTTCGACTACATTTCGCATCTTATTTGCTCGCAGTCAATACGTATATTGATAGATCAGACACTTGACGGCGTCCTTAATGCATTCAAGCGACAAATAATATTTGTCTGGAGATATATCGCTTCTCATCAATATTAACGTCCCTGCTGAGAGTTAGGGTCATTGATCGACCCAGTCCCCAAAAAAGAGAACAGGCGGATTTTATCGCCATTGGGTTCACAGGATCCATAAAACCAACTCGGCTATGATGCTATGATACTTTGCATTATGTAAATGTCGATTTTCCAAACGGATGTCGTCCGTAAAAAGTGTCCCCCTTTAGCGATTGCTCGTCATTGATAAGACGGTAGGTGGAAAATTCAATGACGTAATCTGTAAAAAGGTGAAGCGTGCCAGGAGAAAGTAATAAATTGTGGATTAATGAGCGGATAAATTGCTTTGATAATTATCGTCTGTGACTCGATAATAACGTAATTTTGTTTACGGTTTACACATGTCGACGTCGTATCGTAATCGATCGAATTAATAAACGGCGTATGATTAATGAGAGTGCTTTTCAAGAAGAGCGCCCGAGGAGTCGTTTAAGGGGGACAATCGCGATTTCGAACGTCAATTTCGTGACGCGTAAAACATTCTAGATGATGGTTATATGCTATATTCTTTCTAAATAAGATTTGAGATACAATGAACTGTCTATCGCTAAGTATCGCTAGTGTGTCCTCGAAAAAGGACCGCCTCTCTAGACTTATTATTATCATTATTAAGATGCTCGTCGGCGTCTTTGTACTCTTGATAAAGACATAGAGGATGTTCTCTTTGTACTCTCTCGTCGCAAAAAAATTGCTTACGTGAAATTAAATAAATACCCATACTAATTACGTGTGCGGCATCAGCGGAAAACGATGATCCCGGCCTTTGTTGATTGGATTATGTCCAAAAATTCAGATATAATGTTCGCATAAGAAAAAAACTCAATACTAATTTCTCATACTCAGTCCCAGGATTTAATTCGTACTCAAGGACATTTCGTTTTATATTCCGTACTTTTCGTCTTCGCTTCGCCATCGTCACGCTGTGGTTAAAAAGAGATATCCAAATTAGAAATTATAAATTGACATTCACATTTTTTAGTAAAAGATAATTGTAATTTCTTTTTTCTAAGACAAAAGAAAAATATTCGAACGACGTTACAATAATTTTGATTCAATTTTGGCTCGCGTTCACAACCGTGGTTTATCTGTATAATAAGCAACCGAATGACACACGGCAATTGCTCGCGCACAGCAGGTTTGTCTTTGTATGTAATTAGAGCTTTTGCACAGACCTACACGTCTGGAAAGCGAGTCTCGGGCGTTTGTTTTTTCTTGCCTCGACACGTAACTCTTGCGAGATTTATCGCTTTCCGCCGATCTGTTCGAAGATTTTGCAGAAACCGATATGCAAATCCATCCAACCACGTGTATACAAAAACGCACAATAGACAGCTGTACTTGCTTCGCATCCGGTTTGGTCAGTTAATTGCGCGCATCACGTGCACCGTGAGACCTTCTAGCGTACTAAATAATAGGCGACGTTATTACCTAAAAATGCCTCTAAAAAGTCACAGAAGAATCTCAGAAATTATCGATATATAACGAAAATTTTCCTCGAGCAATTTCAAAATTTTCCATATTAGAATAATAAGTTGTTATTGCGCAGTCTCGAAGGCCAGATTGGAAAATTCCGTTTGTCAAGTTTCAGCACATTCTCTTTAATTTAAATAGAAACGTTTTTAGCGATTAAGGCTATCGTTATAACAGACTCTAATGTGCACTCTCATATATTCTACTTCTCTACCACGGATTTCCCGCCTCCATTCGAGTCATTTATTTTCCTAACGCGGTATCGTGCATCACCGGCAGCGCTATCATTATCACTGTTACGTGCTTTCTGAAAGCGCATCTAACGAGCGTCGACGAGTCAAGGATTCGATCCACCTGTGGGCTCGTTATTTTGCCGTCAAACGATAGCAACATAGCGACGATGAACGTAAAACGATACACGTGGTACCTGGATGCACCCTATTTGTAGCCACGAATACGATAAAAGCACCTGCCAAATCAACCCGTAAGAAACGAGATTGTTTCATTCGTTTATATTGTTTTAGTTAAACGCGCGAATCAGGGATTTCCCAATGAAGACGGAGAGAGAGAGAGAAAGAGAGAGAGAGAGATTTCCTGAATACATCTTTATTTTTCGATCTCGTCTTAAAAGATTGTTAATGCAGCCGAATAAAAAATTATTGCTTCTAACAGCGAAGTTTAATTTTAACAAGAGATGGGATATTCTTCGCCAATAAATATTAAACCACAGAAGAGATTTGTTTCGACTTAACTGGCCAATTTTAATTTAAATTAATATATCGCGAATCGCGACGTTCTTCGACCATGGGTTTTGGTTCTTTCTAAAGAGAGTGAAATTAATTTTAATGTAAAGAATTTGTTGCGAAAAATTTTACTCGGCCAGGATTTGAACCTGGACCTCCCTACAACACGTGCGGGCGTCGTATTGTAGGGAGGTCCAGGTTCAAATCCTGGCTGAGGTAAAATTTTTCGCAACAAATTCTTTACATTAAAATTAATTTCACTCTCTTTAGAAAGGACCAAATTTTTTGCAACAAATTCTTTACATTAAAATTAATTTCACTCTCTTTAGAAAGGACCAAAACCCATGGTCGAAGAACGTCGCGATATATTAATTTAAATTAAAATTGAGTCGAAACAAATCTCTTCTGTGGTTTAATTTTAACGCTTTTAATCGTGGGAAATATCACTTTTTGTGAATGAATTTCTCAGATGCTAAATCGTTCTTAAGTTTTCCCCACCATTGAGTTTGCCACGACGATTACTCATTTTACTGACTGTTACAGGATTATACGGCACGTTATTCAGGCGTAACAAGGAGGCGGCCTTCTCGAACTACAGATTGTGGGAGAGCGCTGGCTTCGTGATCGCCTATGCATACAGCACGCACCTCTGCGCTCGTATGAAGCTGTACGTGATGCTGACGGTACTGATCATCGGCACCATAGGCTACATCATCGTCGAGCTGCTGCACAGACGCAAGCAACGACGGCTCAAAGCGATCGCCGAGGACCCGAAGGCCGCACAGGCAGCCGCCGAGGCGAATCAGCCGGAGGAGACCGATGACGAGAAGGACGATCTCGACGACGAGATCATCATCACGCACCTGTGAGCGACGAACCGCGTAGTCGACGTAGTCGTTCCTCCTTACAGGTTCTCGTGTCCGCGCCGCTTTCTCGTCTCGTCGACGGGGGAATCGAGACGACGGCCGGAAGATCCGATCGATCAATTTCGCGAGTACCCTTTCCTCCGCTATATCCGCCGAGATCTTCCGTCTGTCATCCCCTCGTTCTGGCTTATCAGTCCCTCTATCCTGAGATAGAGTCGCCCCGGGATCAATGAGCAGTCGACACTCTTCCCCGTCGACGACACGGGCGAGGAAAGCGTGTTCTCGTCGCGGGAGGGATTAAGGTTGAAGCGCGACCTCAAGGGAACGGTGGATGTGCCCACGACTTCCACGATGAAGTGGAGATGCCGGGCGTCGATTCCATCTTGCGGATGCTTCTCTTCAAGACAATGCTGGATGTAGCGCGTCTCCCCAGGCTGAAATTTGGCTTCCACCTTCCTCAGCGGAAACAGAACGAGTCGATGATAGATAAGTAGTACACTTATCAATACTTGGTGGTGCTAAGGACGCGTAGCGATGTAAAATTCGCTCTACTAGGAACGTGGAACTTCCGCCGCCGTTACTCGAAACTGTCAATTAACGCCATGATGGGGAATCATCCCGATCCTTGATCCGCGTTCTCAGTACGAGACCTCATCATCGCGTTCGTGAAGGGAAATAGCATGCGGCGCGGAGGCGAAAAGTGCATTTTGTTGCGTGCAAATCTTGTGCAAGACGCGTATTAAAAAATGGCAATCCTAGAACTATTCAGTTTGTATCACATATTTATTGCATGCCGAAATGTCCCGACGATCGTTACTTGTCATTGCGTATCGAGAAGAATTAAGGAACGCCAGAAGCATTTTTGCCTCTTCAAATTTGAAAACATTAAATGTTTCCATGCATTTTTCCTTCGGTTCCGTGATCTTGTTAAATGATAGGAAAAATTGGCTATCCTATTAGACTCTTAAATCTTTTATTCGATACTTGTGACGCTAATACGAAGAAACGACTTCGATGCCGGTTTCGTCAATGTTGTGGTCTTTACAAATTAATAGGAATGTTTTCATATTATAAAATGTTTAGTCGACTATAAATTTGTAAAGATTACTATATTTCGCAAATGAAAGTGCATATGAGACATACATATAACTAATGAGAATTGACACGAGTTTCAACGAAAATTGGTCATATTTATTTGAGGATGATATCATTTCCCTTTGAATTTATAATACTCTTATCTATCGTTTAAAGAAAAGAGACAGTCGCGCGTCATTGTGAAACAATCAGACGTCAGGAAGCGGCGTTCTTAATCAAGGAATGTCGTTATCGGTCACGTTGGCAGTCGGAGTTCCTCGCATTTCTTTTCTTGCGAGAGAAGCACGTGAGATATCAATGTAGGTCTATATGCGAAAACAGTATTTTTCCTGCCAGGAATAAACGAGTCAAAAGGAATAGGCAGAGATCCATTCTTCGCTGAGTTCCTAATTTTCAAACTTTCGTGATTTATATGCAACATTCTTCTATTACCCTGCCTTAACTTTGTGTTTTATTTTATATAAAGCGGTGTCTACAATGAGATTTTAAGTCGCAAGACTTAAGAAATCGACCAATCACAATAAAAATTGCGGTTTTACTTTTAGAATGCTCGACTGTGATTGGTCGATATGCTTAAGTCTTACGACTTAAATCTCATTGTAGACACCGCTTAAGAGGGAACTTATATTTTAACAGGATTTAAAGATACTACTTTCACAGTCATCGTATAAAACGAGTTTCTTTTTATCTCGTATTCGTTGAGTCACGTTACCGCGGTTGAAAATTTCGAAGAATGGAACTCCGTCGACTTTCCTATCGGTACGACCTATTTTCCGCGGGAATCTTATCGCGCGTCGCTTTTCGTCCAGGCGGAAAAGGCGCGAGAAACATATCAAGTTACTATAAACACCGCACGGAAAGAACGGTTTTGCTGAAGTATCTAAAAATTTAGCCAGATACAGATCTGAAAATAATTATGTTAGACTATCCAAAATAATTATATAGGACGCTCAAGCATGATGACAACAATGCTGCAAAAAGTTTTGACATCCTAGCAAACAGCTTCAGCGTTCTACATAATTATTTTGGATGGTCCAATGTAATTATTTTCTGATCTGTATCTAACTAAATTTTTAGATACTTCAGCAAGACCGTTCTTTCTGTGCGTAAACCGCTTGGATGCGTTATTCCGTCCTGTCACACTTTGTACACGGTAGCTCAAGAGTCTACGACGTAAGCTTAGGATACGGACGCAGTCCTGGCGAGATCTGTTCTTGCGAGTCGTCGTGTTGATAGAACGTTTGATTATCTCTTCGACTGACATTGAAAGCGCGAGGCTATAAAACGCGAATTCAATTCGCCGATTCTGTCCACGTCCAGAGGAAAGGATTATGGTGATTACATCGTGCATCGCGAAGCGTATGTCTTATTATCCGCGAAAAGAGATGGTCAGTACGTGAGAATATGAAAAACTCTCTGCAAGTTTCGCGAAATTACGAACATTTTCTGTAAATATTTCAATTAATACTCCGGTTTAGTTCCTTCCGAGTATCCCGCTGCGTAATTATGACGCGAACGAAGAAGATCGAGAGAAAGTTTATCGTCGCTGACAATGAGAATAAGCCTCTTAGAATCTGTGATTCTAAATCGTAAAGTTGACAGGCTATATCTTCGCAAAATTTATCAGAAATAAAGCTTGATTGGCACATCGGATAGCGTCACCCAGGTAGCAAAAGTAGGAAGCGCAACCAGTAAATGAATAATACACGGAGAAAATTTTATATTAAAAATTACTATGTATGGCAGTAGCCGTGGACCATTGCTGGAATTATAAAAATTTTTACTATGTTATTATATTAATAATTATTAAACTCATTTGTGACAACATAGTAAAAATTTTTATAATTTCAGTAATGGTCCATGGCTACTGCCATACATAGTAATTTTTAATATAAAATTTTCTCCGTGTATTTTTAAAGTTTTCGTGCACGGTAAAGTAAACAAAGACTCTTTACCCGTTTCTCTATTTCGTTTGTATACGACAATAGTTATTTGTGTAACAAGTGCGGGAAGTTGACAATTGGA
>NJRL01000484.1:92417-112610 GCA_003063815.1 Aphaenogaster rudis
GTACTTCTTGATAAATAATAAATATATAATAGTATAGCTGTAGGTTCAATTTAATTTTTAATAAATAATAAATCTGCTTTAATAAATAGTGTACTTATAAAGTGATGAATAGTGATTTAACATCAAATGATTAGAAACAAATAGATATAAATTATCGTAAGAATACGACATAGGTTTTTCATATTTAACAATTATGATTGCATATAAAATAAACAATATAAGTTAGTCTAGGTAAATCATATTCGACAACAACTGGCTAAATTGATTAATTAAAAATCTTCTTACTACGTTAGCGATCATGGGGAAGGGAAGATCTTATAGATGCTTGTTAGCATAAAAAATTATTAAAATTCTACTCGTTAAATGAACCAAAATCCATGGTCGCTAACGTAGTAAGATTTTTAATTAATCAATTTAGCCAGTTGTCGAATATAATTTACCTAGATTGGTTATTTATTTACTGGCGTAAGAGAAGACGTTATCTGTAATATAAGTTAGTATTCGCGAAGGAGCAGTTCCAACGATCCATCGTTCTTGGAGAACGGAAGACCAAAGAAGGAAGCTATTGCTGCCGTCTTATTATACGTTATCTTGTTACGTAACATCGTCGTAAATGCTATTTGCTCTACCGAAGTTAGGTTTGTTCGCTATCCTATGGCACAAGATCTACGAATCTACGAATCTAAACATGAAAATTAAAACAAAGCATGCAAATTAATTATTGAAATATTATTTTTCTTAATTGTTAAACGTGTTGTTTTTGTGATTGGAGTATAACAATAAAATTATATTAAAACATTTTATTATAATATGAGGTATAATCAATGTACTGCAATATTCGAAATTATGTACATAGTCTTTCTTAAACAATTATCATACACAGCAGTAATGTATGTAGTTGCATACATTTTAAGCATTATAAGAATGTCAAAAATTTTACTGTATATAGAATATAAAAATATTTAATGTATACATTCCGAGCAACTGTGATTCTGATTATAAAATCATTACAATTTTATTAGAATACAAGATCTAATATGTAAAATTCATATCTCGAGATACATTCACTATCGTTTATACAACAAATTAAATCTTATGAACAAACAAAATAAATATATAAAAATAAAGTTTCCATTTCAACAAAAAAATTTAATATAGAAAATATAACTATAATCTTAAACTATCTATTTTAATGTAATTACTAGCAAATAAATACATGCAATTATAATATTTTACAAAATAAGCATTTTTACAAATATAAGCAAGTTTTATTGAAATAAATTCAAATATGCTTTTAAAATATGTCATTTTTGTTACTTCAATGCAATATAATGCTGCTTTATATGTGCAGCCGATTTAAATGTTTTATTACTAACTTATTTCGTGGCACATAGATATAAATAGTATATATATATAGTCAATATATAGTCAATTTGAAATAATAAGTATAATATAACAATATTTATGTTTTACTGTCTCATTGAGCAGATGTTTCTTTAAGCATGTAACAATCGAAAATGTTAAACGATCCTTATTACAAAATATGTATTGCTGCTACTTCTTCAAAATTAATATGATAGTATACTATCTTACTATATATTTATATAAAAGTCGGATAATTATATAATACTACTTTACATACGAAATGCTACTATCGAAATGATACAGAGTATTAGTAGATTAAATATCAAATTTGCAAGTTCGATACTCTACTCTTGCTGCTAGAAAAAAATTTACATAGGCCAATGTAATTACATACATGATATAAGTACAATAACTATGTTCAATATGTATAAAAAGCACATTATAACAGCCTCTCTTGTATTAATACATGTTTAGTATCACTTATGTTGTGAGCGTAGTAACATCGGACTATCTTGTATCAACACTTCCTTTCTCTCTACTTTCAATATTCGTATAGGTATTTACTCATGGCATCAATTATCTATTGTTAAAAAATGGCATTTTTAGAAAAAATGTTGGTAACAATACAGCTTTATAAAATCATTGTGTATAATAGCATCTAAGTAGCAGGCAAAATGACCTTATTCATCAACAATTTGTAAAGCTCGCATGCAAAAGCACACGCTTCATATGATACATTACATCTTTCTATATGCCTGTATCTAAAAGCTATAAAATTCGTGGTTATTTATTTAAGTAATGTTTACTTTTGTGTTGGAAGACTCTCAGTGCAGACTACATCTTGGATTATTACAATTTAGCTTACACGAGAGAAGCGCGAAAGGCACTATAATAATTTCAGTTTTATATAACCATCTGCCGGAAAACATGTGATAATTATCTATCTTCTAGCGAAATTGATATGTGTCATTTACAAAATCATGCAAGTTATGTTCTTTAAGTACCAGATTTCGGAGGCTTTCCATATTATAGGAAATTAAAGGTAACATTGTACAAAAATCTTGAACTATATATTCAACTGGCATTTGATATATCGACATCTACAGTTTCTTCCTTAAGCAACGCTCGTTTTTCCTCCTTTGTATTGCTCTGCTTTTTACCGCCGCTTTTACGTTTGCCCCTATTAAGTACACCATTCTCGTCATCCATCATACGTAAAATCTGCGTCTGATCGGAGCTTTCTATAGGTGCTATTGAGATATCGCGCACGGCACGGAATTTACCGCAGTTATTTAAATGTTCATTCTCCAAACGGAAAAAGTTCCATACAAATCGCCTGAAAAATAATTTTACAATAAAACAGAAAAATATAAAAGAATTTTCAAATAAATTCGAGCAGGAAAAAGCGTACTTACCTAAAGACTTCGAGAGGTGCTACTATAGAAGTCATTAAGTCGCCAGAGATGTATCCGCATTCAACAAGGATAAAACTTGCGATCCATATGAATCGTAGTATAAAATCTTCTATTATTGCGAAATAATAAAACCACTAAAACACACGTGTAATATATAATATCCCTCCTTGCAATTAAACATTATTATTTGCTATTTTACTTACGGCTGCCGAGTAAACCACCTCCTCGCGTAGAAAACGATTTTCACCGGCATTGCTATCCAAAAGGCCCCAATCCATCTTAAGATCCCATGTATACGAATATATCGAATTAATAAGGCAGCTACACACCCATAGCCATAACCATGGGTTCTCCCACCGATTATTATATTCCGCTGAAATAGTATATCATCTTTTTGTTATTTTTGAAACATTAAAAGCTTGAATTATAAAAAACATTTTTACTTTGTGTAATTCAATCTACCTGCGTGATAAGCATATAAAGTATTGGCTGCAACAACAAGGAACGTCGTGGAATACTTTCCAGCATTCACTAAATGTGGAAATGCTTCTTTAGAATCTCGATATCTACGAACACACTGCGCAAAGCGAAACCACGCCGGTAGGCAATTCACAATAGGCCTGACAATGAGAGAGCCGGACATGCACTGCATAGTGTCGCCCGCCTTCAGCCAATCGCCGTTTGTAATGTAGAAGCATATTAAGAAGTGAAAGTCCAAGAACGCAGTTGCCAAACTGTTGAACTGATCCGCCAACCAGAAATCAGCGAAATTGACGTATGCGAATGGTGATATTAAAACGCGTCCCTAAAATAAGGAAAAAGACTACATTCAATTTTTTATTCATACGACAGGAGATGTTGCGCGAATTATACTTACTATAATCTTCAGCAGCCAGAAACGAGCTTCGTGGCGAAACATCTTAACCGGATTTAATAGAAAGACCAGCATGATGCAGACGAGTGCTAATGGATTCACGTATGGCGGAATGCTTAAACTGGTACTATATAAGAAACTTAATAAGCTGAGTGTCCAGACGACTCCGAGGACTGCGGCCAATTCCATGAGATGTTGCTCCGAAAGATGATTTCGCGGGTCCAGCTCGAATATCAAAACGTGATTGACACCGGAAGATCTCCATCCATAGACGTTAATCCCGATAAGGAATAAGAACTCGATAATAAGGAAAGGACCTCGATATAGTCTAAATGCAATCTTTAGATTCTCCCCGCTGTCGTGAAAAACAGCTGAAAGAAAGAAGATTTTAAATAGCACAGCTGCAAATACGTCGTGACTAATAATAAACAGATGTTATCACACAATACCTGAGAGAACAACTGCAACAGATAGAACGATAAAACTACCAGAGAATAAGCCAACTTTGAAGGTAGTCCACGGACTCTGATGCTCGCCAAGCGGTGGCACCCGAAGGCGTTTCATGGCGCGTTGCCGATCGCCGCCCTCGAGATCGTTTGTCACAGTGGCTTCTGTTTCCTGGATCAATTTGTCTATATCTTTGGACGTGTAAAAGTGTGACGTCTCCACGCACTCGACTCTCCATTTTGAACCAGCATCAACTGACAGCAACTGGAAGCATTTGATAATGTATTGTAGGAATTAAAGTCCACTGTACAATAAAATAATACAAATTGATTGAGGACAATTACTTGGGTTTTTACTTGGATATACAGGAAATATAGATATTATGTCATATATAGCAGTGGTTTCTTGCATCATTATTTTGCAACTATGGGAGAAGATATGCTGGGATGCTAATGGTATTAGGATAATTGTAGTCTCTGAAATTATACAAGCTGTGACTAACAGGCGAAAAATTACAAAAAGCAAGCGATAACATCACTATGCAATAAGATACCTTGTCGTGTTTCTTGAGAATCTTACGGAATCCAGTGTGATTAAGATTCTGATAATTCTGCAGAAGGATTAGGGAAAGATAAAATTCAGAAAATGCAAGTTTTAGGTCTCTAAGCTTTCTGGTAGGCAGAAGTGGCCTTGCGCTGGCCTTCCCTTTGTTCTTCCCGCTTCCCTGTTGCAGTTCCACCGCAGTCTTCAATTCACTTTGCAGAGCTGCATATTTACGCGTCGCTTCTGCCAATTTTTCTGCAATAAATGAACAGCTAACATAATTGTTCATAGAAAAATTACGAGATCAATGACTTTAGTGCTGGAGATACTCTCACCTGAGTAAAATGTATTGATCTTTTTCAATTCGCGATCACAGAATGTAAAAAACACCTCATCAAACGACGCAAAGTGGCGTGATATCACTTCTGGTTCTACACTTTCATCCGAGGGCGCTTCTTCCACCGCCGTATAAAGCATCGCTTTCATTTCCTACAAGATCAGAGAGACAGACTTGAAAATACATCTATGTAATATTTGAAACACGACGCTCGTGTTACAATCCCATTTTTTGCACACATATTATCCTTGCATTAACAAATTTAAATACTAGAGGCAGTCAAATGAAAACGGATCACCATGCATAGAACTCAAGACGCTCAAAAGGATCCGTCAGCAGCCTACATGCTTCTACAAGAATGGAATTGACTGTATTGTCCCAGTAGGATAAATTTATTAACAGTTATGGAGATTACTTTTGAGATAATTAATTTTCAATGACACTTATTGGGGTCTGACTCGTTTTCATTTGACTACCCTTAGTATTTGTACTTAATAATATACCTCGTAGCTAATATACTGCTTACGCCACTCGGGCGTAATGTGGGCTGACAGATGCTCCGCGAACTTCATGTTGTCTCATACACAGCGTAGTGGCACTAATCTGTAAGAGAAAGCCAAGCAGTCAGAATCAAAGGAAACAGATGATATTAAATAGAGAATATCGCGAGTAGTTACATGATAAACAAGAAGTCGGCGGGTCTCCGAGAAAACCCTCTCTGTACTCACTCGAACCCATTTGATTTCCAAGCGAGGTTATAAGCGGCATTTATAGCGCAGCGAGGAACTTTGTCGGCGGCGGCCGATCAAACGCCTCGTTCGCTGTTTGGCGCGATGATAAATATTTAACCGGCAGCGAGATAAAAATTATTTGGCGTTCGCGGCAGCGAGCGGGGTCCGCGGCTGCCGGGAGAATCCAATTCTTCCGCGGCGCGTTATCGCGCGTTCCATTAATCGAGCCGCCAATTAAGCCAGCCGAGGTTCTCGGAAACGTACCGCGATCCTCTCGCGTACCTACGCGAGCGGAACGACGTTTCACGACAATGCCTCCCACAGGTCGATTCGTCACACGTGGTCATATGTTCGCTCACAGGGCAGCTCACTTTACAAGGCTATCATCGCATCGACACGCTCGTGAAACCTTTTGTCATCCTCAACGACGTTCCGAGGCGACGTTTTTTATAACGGGAGAGAATTGGACGTTCGATCGGACAGCGACGATGAAGTTTATTCCAGTTTATTCGCCTCGGTTCTTCTTTCTTTAATTCCTCCTTCGTTCTCTCTGCAAAGCCTAACAATAGCGAGAGATATATGTATGAATACGTATCATCGCATTGTACTTACACTACTTACGTCCATTTTATTGCGGAATGAAAGACAAGTATTTTGCAAAAAAATGTTTAGAATAAAATAAAGTTATAAATTAGAATAAGCGAAGCACACAGAAGATTATCAACAATTTGTAATCGATGATGAATTGTTGTCAACAGAAATTTGTCAATAATTTTGATAAGTAAAATTTCGCAAGAAAGATGCGAACGCCACAAAGCCACAGATTTAGCAAAAAATACTGATAAATTTTCTAATAAGAATTATAAAAGAGGCCGGTAAATTTTATTTGTAGATTTCTACATTACCGACTGATGTTAAGACAGAGCTCTTTGAATAGTGATGAGTTTGCTCTTTGTTTTGTAGCTACACCACGTTACACATTCCTGACTCTCAAAAGGAGACAGACATATCATTAAACATCGCAGAGAGAAAAAGAGAAGAGATAAAAAATATAAGAGGTGTAGTGAGGTGTAACCGTAAACATGGATCTTTTCTCTCAAAGTTCATAAGTACTCCCAATTGATGTAAATAACATTCATTATTTTTTACTTATCACTGTCAGTCTTATCTCGTATTATGTCCAGTGAAATTTCTGCCAGAGAGAATCGAGAACTCGTGTTCGTATTGTAACGAAGTGTAAAATCTGCATTTAATCTAAACAAAAGGGTAAAGTAAATTTATCTTTATTACAAATACATAGATTTATCCAAAAAAAATAGATAGTTAGACCGCCAGTAATAATTCACAGTATATTTAAATTGGTCGACAACGACTGGCCACGATTTATTTCAAATCACAAAATAGAACGTTTCGACCCTTGGTTTGGGTCCTTCCAATCACATCAAGAACATCTCTTATATATGAAAATTTTCTTGAACAAACATATTCAGGTGTTGTCTTGTGTGTCAATCATAAAAAAACAAATATGTGTAAAGGAGGTCCTTAATATAAAAACATAAATTTATTTTGTATAAATAATATCTAAATATTTATAAATATCTTCCTTTGTGTGGGCATTAACAACTGAAAGATAAAAGTATTGCGAAGAGAAAATATGCCATTTGTTTGCAGTCACACATAATATATTATTAAATTGATTTCTCTATACTTTGATGCAAATTTTTCTAAAGTATATATCTGTGTTTTGTTACAGAACTGTGCTTCCACATAAGAAAAACTTAAATATATCTTAAGATGCAGTTTCTACTGTCACTATCCATTGTACTGAGTATCTTGAGTATTAGTACAGCATGGCGTACTTTTTTGAGAGGTCGGAGTAAAGGTGGTAATTTAGGAGAGCCAGTTTTATCTTCTGAAAAATTGCTTCCTGAAGAGCAATGGTTTACACAGTATCTGGATCACTTTAACCCAACAGATGTTCATGCTTGGAAACAGGTAATATGACACATAGATTTTTATTATATATATATATACATTATTTTGCATTTATTATTTCACCAAAGGAAATTTTATTTTAAGCTTTGGTGTACTATTATGTATCATTTCTTCTTTACAGAGATACTTTGTTAATTCTGATTTTTATAAACCTAATGGCCCAATATTTTTAATGATCGGAGCTGAAGGTATAGCAAATGCGAAATGGATGGTAGAAGGTCAATGGATTGAATATGCCAAAGAATTTGGAGCAATGTGTTTTTATCTAGAGCATCGTTTTTATGGAAAAAGCCATCCCACCTCGTATGTAGGACAAATAGATAAAAATGCAAAAGGAAAAGTTATTTTAGAAATTTACATTACATGTCACGAATACTTGCAGGGATCTTAGTGTAAAGAACTTGGTGTATCTGAGCTCAGAACAGGCATTGGCAGATTTAGCATACTTTATCGAGAATGTTAATATTGGATACAAATTTCCAAATAATACAAAATGGATTGTATTTGGAGGATCATATGGTGGTTCTCTAGCCGCTTGGATGCGCGCTAAATATCCTCACTTGGTACATGGAGCTGTGTCTGCCAGTGGGCCACTGCTAGCACAGATTGACTTTGATGGTAGCATAATTGTAATTGGTATAATTTTAACAAGTACGCCATATATGTACACAAACGATTTTGTATTGCAGAATATTATATTGTTGTTACAAATGCTTTGAAAGGATATTCTGATAAATGTGTTAGTACAATACAAGAAGCTAATTCGCAAATTAATACATTGTTACACCATGCTGTTGGTCAATTGCAAATACAAAAAAAGTTCAAGTAAGTATATTTCTCAAGATGCAAAACATTAATCGTGATACGCTTGTGTTTTCTTATAAGCTATGTTTCGCAGATTATGTGACCCAATTGATCCTGGGCATACAAAGAAAGTAGATATTTCCAACTTGTACGAAACATTGGCGAGTAACTTCGCTGGTATTGTACAATACAATAAAGACAATCGCCAAAGTTCCCAAACCGTTAATATCACTATTGAGGCCGTATGTGATATATTAGTAGATGAGAAAATAGGAAAATCTATTGACAGACTTGCTTATGTAAGCAACATGATATTAAATGCTACTAAGGAGAAGTGTTTAGATTACAGATATGACAAGATGATTCATGAGCTTCGAAATGTTACTTGGGCTAGCGAGCAAGCAGAAGGAGGTAATGCATTTAAATTGATATTGCATACATATATTTAGTACCTAAATTGCTTTATTACCATGTTTTGTGTTAATGTCAAATGAATGATATTTGTAGGACGTCAATGGATGTATCAGACTTGCACAGAGTTTGGATTCTTCCAAACTTCCACTGGACAATCTAACGTATTCGGGAATAGTTTTCCAGTGGAATTTTTTGTACAACAATGCGTCGATATTTTCGGGCCTAGGTTTGTTTTCACTTAAATTATAATATGTTCCAATTAAGACAGAATATTGAAGTAACATGAAAGCTCTTTTGCAGATACAACATAAACTTATTGGAATCTGCTGTCACACGAACGAATATCTTGTATGGTGCATTAAATATACAAGCAACAAATGTAGTATTTGTACATGGTTCTATCGATCCTTGGCATGTGCTGGGTATCATACAATCTTCCAATTCACAAGCGCCTGCCATTTACATCAAAGGTAAGTTGAATGTGCTATAGATATCACGTTATTTATCAATTCCTAAATATATTAATTTATTTAAAGGTACTGCACATTGTGCAAACATGTATCCGCCATCAGAACGTGATATGCCTCAGTTAAAGGAGGCTAGAAAACAGATAAAAGGTCTAATCCAGCAATGGCTACAAAATTGAAGCTCTTTTTATGTGATATTCTATACATAAATCATACCATAAGTATGCAAAAAAATGCCAATTGTTCAAATCATTTTAAATGATTATTAATAGCCCAAATATTTTAAGAAAACTGCATTTTGTAGTATCTTTTTTATTACTTTTTTGTGCGGGATAAAAGAACATCTATATGTATTCATATAAATATGTTTATTCTAGATTCATATAAATGTGTAATTAAGTCTAGTGATACTTGTATATGTAATTTACGAATGCGCTAGTATCCATTATCATGTACCATGTTTGAGTGACAAAATTGCTTCAATAAATCGAACAAGTTTGCCCCAAATGGCACTATTGTAATTTATTGCGATAAATAAAATCATAGAAACGCATATACAGAATCACTTTGCATGTAATTATTTCAGTCAATTAATAAAAACTATTGCTGTAACAATTACATTATTTCTTAAATACATGTCAATTTTAATGAGCTTGATAGAAACTTTTAATAAGTAATAACTATAATTAAGTGTTATATACTTATAATACAAACTCGGTAGTAGCGTATATTGAAGATATAACAGCGATCATCGAGGCACTCCTATACATAGCTGTAATGTGCCTTTGAATCCTCATTTACTTGCGTGCAAGTAAAACGTGCAGCTCGTACATGTGCACAGCAGTTAACACGATATTTGTCTTATTTCTAAATGGATAACATCGGCCTTCCCTTAATGATATCTATATGCAATATCCCGTTTTTCTGGAAACATAGTAATCCTTTTAAAGCGAGGCCAAGGTACCCATAACAGATGTAAGTTTTGCCGATATCCGATGTCTCCTTAGACAAATCTTTTCGAACGTGTGAACGGTTACATAAATCCCCGATCTTATAATAACTTATCTTTAAGCGTTATGTTACTGCGTTATGTCTCTGTCTTTGATCGTTATTACATATTATGTCTTTGCTTTTTGGCATATCCTCTGACCAGTTTCTACTACCTTCCTTACGATGAGCGACTATCCATCATCCTTATTTTTAAGCTACAATGTGTATAATATTTACATTCCATAACAGACTGACGGTAAATAATTTATAATGTAACAGAACAATATATATAGGACCTATATTCGGATTATTTTCTAGCTGAATTTCGTGTAAGTTTCCTAGGTACAACTTATGTTAGTGAAAGATTCGCCGTGCTCCCTCGTTTAAGGAAGAATCTTTTAACCCGTGACAATTGCGAACGTTCACTATGGAACTCTCTACGTCTCCTACAAATCATCGTCCAAATGATCGCAGGAGATAACAGCGAATATGTTTCAATGAAGATTCTCGCCCGTTTTACAGTTTTGCTCTCTGTTTAGTATCTATGATGGGATTGCGACTGTCTCCAATCGGGCGTCGCGCTTCCATGATGATGATGATGGTGATGATGATGACGCTTCTTATCGGAGACGCTGGCGTGCTTGCTCGACGGGTACGCGGCGACGTCGCTGACGACCAATTCCGAGCCGTCGCGCTCGGTGTTGTTACCGCGGAAGTTCTCCCGGTATCCTGGTTCATCCAGGGTCTCCTTGCGACGAAGCGGCGGATGACCGGCGGCCTTGTGGCCGGTGGTCTCATGCAGATTTTCCCAGGCTTGGCGATAATACCGATTCAGACCTCCTCGACTCTCTGAGGAACTGCTATCGAAACTGGCGACGGTATTGCAATCGGGCGATGCACGGTGACGATAGTGTCTACTGCTTCTTCCGCGGTTTCTATATAAAGGATGAACACGTTAATAACTTCTTCCCATGTCGGGTTATCGCATAATTATGAGTAACTTTTATTCCGCAGCACTAGACGTATTTACATACGATCAACAAATAAGCAAAGCGTTACGTGCAATAGGAGAAGAGTCGGGTCGGATTCTTCACGCGTGCATTTTGTACATTCTATTAATGGATAAAAGTAAGTATCCGACTGTTGCACTTTTATATATTAAAAGTAAATGGAAGAGGGTCCAGAATATATCCCTATTACTACGACCCGAAGCGGTTTCAAGCCAGTGGCGACCAAAATGAAGGTAGAAAGGTAGAAAAGAAGAATAGAGAAAAGAGCACTAATGTAACAGTTCTAATATACTGAAAGATTTGTATATACTGAGGTGTATATATATATATAAAAAAGATGTTTAACTAGTATTAATGTAATTTTAAAGAGATTATAACATAAAATGTTGCAGGCATGAAGAGAGCACAA
Source organism: Aphaenogaster rudis (assembly GCA_003063815.1). Taxonomy (NCBI): domain Eukaryota; kingdom Metazoa; phylum Arthropoda; class Insecta; order Hymenoptera; family Formicidae; genus Aphaenogaster; species Aphaenogaster rudis. The sequence continues at coordinate 104,219 of NJRL01000484.1, forward strand.
TGTACATAACTATCTTCTGGAGTTTCTGAGCGGCGCGATACTCAGGACTTCTAGACCGCAGTCGTTTCTACTGTAGCTTTCTACACTGTAGAGTTCTCCCGATCTTACGGTACTGAAATGAAATGAAGAGAGTAAAATGATCCCAGAGAAAACATAATTAAACCGTTTTAATTGTTCAGACGTCCATCTGTTAGACGTCCTTTAGATATATCTCGACCTTTGTGCTCATGATATATAACCACTTTCTAGAATCCTTGAATACGCAGCAGAGATTCATCTATTGGAGCAGGGTATTGGTGCGTTTAGGTGCGTGCAACGCACTACAAAGCCATCTTCTATTTCCGCAAGGCGTGACATGACGTGACGGCGAAACGAGCTAACGCTAAAGAAGGTGCTCAGTAGAAACCTTGCTCTCGTTTACCTTGACTAGTATCACTCGCGAGGGTGGCGCGTGGTAGTTGGTGGTGGTACGTGGTGGTGATGATGGTTGATGTGGTGGGCGGTGGTTGCGTGGAGGGTTGGGGTGGTAGTGGTGGTTGTGGGCTTTATTAAAATGGAACGGTTCTCTCTTTCTCCCTCTCTCTTTTACGGCGAGGGTGAGAGGGAGGGGCGGCGATGGCGGTCTATAGTGAAGGATTCGAAAAGTAGCCGGCGCGATGCGCCGCCGAAAGGCTGAAGGAGTAAGGATGATCGCTACCGCGGCGTGCCGTGAGGTCGCGGCGCCCCAGGTGCTGGTCGGGGAAGGGTAGCGCGAGTAGCGTATACCAACGCGAGGGCATCCCGGTGTCGCCCCTCCCAAGGCCACCACTACCGCCACCCCTCAGCGCACCAACCCCACCGAGCCCCCTGCGGCGCCTTCCTCTGACGCTGCCACTGCCGCTAACCACCGCAACGCACAAATGGACTCTGTGTTAATCATCGTCGTGGCGGACTAGACTGTCTACGAGACTCACGCGTTTCCCTGACGCTATATTCTATCTTACGTCTTATGACACACTTTACAGTCTACACCATTGTTTCTCAATTTTACTTCAATCACGGCCAAGTCACTTTTGTTTGCATCTATAGTCATTCTCATCCTCGATTCGACGAAAGACGTTTCGACTGACTCATTTACTATGATTCCTGATAATGGCCGCGACTAACATTGAGAACCATTGGTTTAGTAAATAACAACAAATTAAAGAAAATTATTTATGTCTCCTTTGCAAAGCGTAATTTGAGGCTACATTTAAGGTAATTACATTAAGTAAATTACAGGCTAAATTACAGGAAGCTTATGGTCAATGAATGAAGGGGCGAATAGTACTATTCCCTGCGTAATTCTATCCGAGATGTTAGAGACTCTTTAGTTACATCAAGACTCTGAGAAACATATACACGCGGTTTCAGTAAGCAAAATAATTCTGTATGAAGAAGATCCAGATTACAATGCAGCATATACGTATCGCAAGTTAGGAGGAAGACAGAGCGGAAGACGAATAGAAGACAGAAAGTAGATCAAACTAATACAAAGTAAGCGATATAATGTACAATCCGGTCGAATGTCATCTATGTATATCGGAGTGCGCTATATCATCAGAGACAGAGAAGGTTCACGGGGTGGAGGCTTGGCGATGATCTTGGAAATCGAATCATCGCTCAAGATGGCTCGACGACGCGTTAGTTTTTTTACCTGCGTATGAGTATAACGACCGTCGTGATCACCGCGGCGAGGAACACAAAACCACCGAACACCCCCAGGGCGATCACGGCCCCCAGATTCAGCTTGGGCTGATGGCTGGTACTGGGTTGTTCAGCACTATCCACCCGGAAGGGACCAGACGGTTCCGGCACACCTGCGCCGATACCCGCTTGTGCGTGGTCCACGCCACTTCCGGATATCTCGTTATCCTGCGGATGATCGCTGCCGTTGTCACCGTTGAACACTGATGAAGTAGGCGCGGGTCTATTCAGACCGATGCTTGGTCTCTTCGAGACGGTCTCCCTCACGGTCGCTGGAAGTTCCCCGGTGTTAGGCACATTCCTAGTCGGCGAGGAGGTCGTGCTGGTGGTCGCCGCACTCGTCGTGGTCCTGATCCTCGGAGTGAGGTATATCCGTTTCGTGGTGGACGGACGAATCGTCGCTCGGGTAGGAGAACTCACGGTTGATCGTGATTCCTCTGATAAAGAAAAGTTTGCATATTGAATATACATGAATATGCAAACATATACTACTTCCTAAATATCCAAATTAATTTTAGCAAATGCGTGTTAATTATTATTTAATGTTGTAATTTTATCAATAACTTGACATAATACTCAATTTTTATTATTTCAAATTCTATTAAAATGTCAGGAATATAATTTGTCAACCGTAATTATTTATTATTTCGAACATAGAACTTAACAAATAATTATCACTATGTCGAGTCTATTTGTAGAACTTAAATAAAAGTTTAAATTCAATTTTATAATTTTTCAAAACTTATTTCTTTATAAAAAAGACTTACGATAAATTGTGACTTTTATAAAATAAATAAGTACCTATGCAGGAGGGTGGGGCGCGATCGTAAAATCCGGTATTTAAGCACGTTATTTGCCGGGAACCAACGAGCCGGTAGCCCTTCTCACACGTGTAGGTGACGATGCTATTAAACAGCAGACTTCGGTTGAAGTTATTCCTCACCGGAACACTTTCGCTTCTGTCGATCTCGTTTATCTCCATAAAACTGTGCGCGACCACAGCCGGTGGATCGCAGAGAATCGGCTCACATCGCGGTGGTGGTCCATTCCATTTCTCGTCGATGTCGCAAGTCAGTTGGGCACGTCCTGCGGTCACAGAGATCAGCTTATAATCGTTTCTCACGGATGATTTGCTCTTTCCCTCTCTCAAATATGCCGTATTATACCGAATAATTACGGCGAGTCGTGATTAACTGCAATACTTACCGACCATCTCGTATCCGTCGTCGCAAGAGTAAAGCACTTGGCTGTGATAACTGACGGTGTTATTGATGAGCGTGTAACCACCATTTTTTGTACTCGCGGGATAGCCGCACTCGATACCTGAAACCGAGTAGAAATTGAATCTAGTGTTCGATTAGTCATGAGTTAGTAGTTATGTGATACATCACCATTGTCTAGTTTTTCTAGCTAATGGTAAGCTAGTAATGTAACACTCACTTCTTCTGGCAACTATATATATAATATACTATCTAGTACCTATCTAGCTGATAGGTACTAGACTAGTTGCAACTAGACATAAAAAAGCGAAGACAAAACAAGACAAATTAAGACAAAACAAGACAAGACAAGATAACACAAGACATGACAAGACAAGATAAGACAAGTTAAAACAAGTTTCATTAATTCTTTTATTTATTGCTTTTTGTGTTTTTTCTTACTTGCCTGTTTTGTCACTGATAGGTTTTGAACGCGAGATCGCAGGATGATGAGCGCCTCGGCGTACTTTTCAGTTCAATTTATTGATTTAAGTATTTTTTATTGTCTATATATGTTATAATTAACGCAATTATATTATTTCTTATAAATGCAATTAAATTTTATAAAATGTACAAATAATTAGGATTAAAAATTTATTTACTTCTTAAATTTTATTGCTTACATTTTCTCTTGCGTGCCAATAATTGATCGAAGCCGTGAAGTACTACTGATACTTCAAAACGTTCGATTGATTAATCAGAACAAATTAATCAATATTTTTAAACATTTGTAGCGCCAAATGAATTGCAGTTTGAATCCTGAGTAGAAATAAATCTAGTCGATTTGATTTAAGACCTGGTAGCTAAATAATACTGGTAGCTAAAAAATTCATTTCCACTCAGGACTAGAGCGCGTTACAGTGCAGTAGAGTCACGTATCATATTTTTCGAGTCATATTTTTCGCAATAATTTAGTTCGAATACGGACGTAATCGATTACTGATGTATTCCTTACTTTTGCACACTGGCGGAAACTCATTGTAGAAACCGGTGTCGAGGCAAGTGCGAATCGGTGGTCCGATCATGAGGTTACCCGTGTTACAACTGTATTTCACGCTCGCCCCGACTTCGTATACGTTGCCGGGAGTTCTGGTCGACGAGGTGGTTATCATCATCGTGGAATTTGGTGGCTGTTCGGGTCTGCCACAAGCCTGTGGTTCTGAAAAACCAAATTATTTTTATTATTCTTTTGATCAATGAAAAGACAGTCATTCAGTTATGAAATAGCACATATAAGATACTAGAAAAGTATTATAAACATAAAGTTTCAAACAATAAATAGATAAAGTACTTTAAAAACTTTAAATAAAAACAAGACATATAAACTGTAAGAGAAATTGTATTTTAGTAAAACTTGTTCGAAAAACAAATTGTGATTGAAAGTTTTTCTGTCAGAGTTTTATATTTCTCAGAATATGAATTATATAGAATTAAAAAAGCTTTTAAATACATCATTATTGTAAATACATTATATTCAAATGTCTTTTCTAGAGTGTCACTTAAAGAGCAGGAATGCGAATGTATCGCAACAAAATGATACTTACGATGCTGACAGATGAAATAAAGTCTGGCTGCGCAAGGTGTATTGGACCAAAGCCAGCCCTTACTGCCGTCATATCGAACACAGTCTTCCTCGGTACTTTGCGGTTGGCTCCAAAACGAAATGGTCACCTCCTCGCCGCTGCCGATAAACTTCCACTTCCGATCCTTCTGGTTCCTAACTAAACCCATCCAGTATTGACTGGATGTGTCGCTCCTTTGTCAATAATCAAGCAAATTTTTGTTTATTATTTTCCAAAAAGATGATTATTCTAATACATAATATTTTTTAAATTACGTTTCTAATCGATTATATTTTATTTATAAAATTAATTAGTATCTTAATAACTTAGTAGTTTAATAATATTAGTATTTTATATAACTAATATTAGTATTTTATTTATAAAATTAAATTATATATATATATATATATATAATAGAATATAAAATTTCTTCTAAATTTCTTCACATTCTTCTTGTCATTCTTCATAATCTTTTTAACTTTCTTTTAAAACGTATTATTACCGATGCTCATAGATTTTCTCTATATATTAGCTGCATATATATGAATTCTACCTATGCCGTCTCCATAGCTCCCAGGAGATGAATCCCTGCAGAGCAGGATTGCTCTCATCCACGAGGTTGCCACCTCGCGCGCGGCAGAATTCCAGAGCTTCTCTGAATATCAGTGGATTGCGATTGTAAAATATATAGCACTTGCCGTTGTAGGTCGCCGTTGATCCTGGCGGTTGGTCCCGGAATTGAGGACACCTCTCGATCGGCAAAGCCTGCGCTCATATTTTACGCAATCAATCATCGTCGCATGGTGAAAGAGGGAGAAACGGATTTATTTCCGTTCTGACGTAAGACCTAGTTGTTGCACAAATCTACCTGATCGGTGTAGACGAACGCCTCGCACAAGGACAACTGCACGGGAATAGGGTTAGCCTCTAGATGCACCGAGACAAAAGCTCCGGGCATCGGCGGATTGCAAGGCAAAAAGAGGGGCTGTCCTTCCTCCAGAAGTCCGGTGAATCGATTGCAAATGGGATTTGTTCCTAAGTCTGGTCTACTGTTACCAACTCGGACGATGATGGTGCCAAGGATGTTGGAATCATTGCCTGGAGGTCAGTTGAACGATTTGCTTATTAAAACTCACGGGCAACTTTAGTTGTAATATTTTTGTCTCGAGTCTGTCTTAGATAATATAAAAAAATATTATCGCAAGTATCTCGTCGCAAGATACATTGATCGTCAAAGTTTTTCGCTAGCCGGAATAACATAGTTTCACTAAAGGAAAACTTAGAAGATTATGGGTTTAAGCGACGATCATGATTATCGAATCCACTAAGAAACGTTCATCTGCGCTCATGCATGTAATTAACGACATACATTTATGATACGAGACGTTAGTTTAATCTGTGTCAATGCTATAATAATCGCACGCAGCTCTCTGATAGTTTATTAGTTATAAATTGAAAGATTCCTTTTTAGAGACTTTCGAACGATGTCATGTAAGTTCGTTAAAATAATTTCCTGTTCAAATATCTGTACATTAATATAATTGATAATTTAAATCTTGTTAAAATCTTTCTTAAAAAAGCGTAGCAAATATTGATATGATGAAGATTATAAATTATAATAAATTATAAATGACTATAATGGAAACATTTTCAATCTTTTATATTTATATAATTTTTTTATATTTATATAATTTTTTCTATTTTGTTATCACATACAAATATTCTTTAATTCTGCTGAGACATAAATTGAACCTATAATCCAATTTCAGATAAATAAAATCGCCGCGACAGGTTCAGAATACATGATTAATCAAACCGGCTTTTAATTTTCAATTTTACTTTTTTACGTGTTCCAGCTCGACGGTTCATTTAAAAAATCATCGGCTGAACGATATACTGTGTTAAGACATATCTAAATAGATCGTGGCTGCATTATGGATTTTGACGGATTAACATGAATCGAGAACCGTGGCTGGATGGAGACTTTCATTTGCGGTTTAACTTAGAGGGTAGAACGCGCGCCGATTGCGAGTGTAGTGTCTGGAGACGGGTAAAATCATCTCAAGCGTCTTCTGACCCAGATGGTATCCCGACTGTGACCGGCTATGGACAACCGCCCGCGGACGGTCGTCCGTCGAGTTGCAAACCGCTGCAATTACATGCTTTCCACGTTCCGTCCCTGCAATGATCGCCGCGCGGATTCGAACTCGCGCGCGACAGTCTCCCGTCTGGTAAAAGGATATCACGTTAAGAGATACGTAGTACGTACACGCGGCACGTACGTACGTATGTACGTATGTACGTACGGTCGCGAGACTTTCCTGCTGCACGTGTGCGAGCCGCTATTCTCGCCTGTAATGAGTGCGTAGACATGTAGCGCATGAGTGAGGAGCAACACGAGGTAAAGGAGAAACTCTGGTATCGGGAAAGGATCAGGAGACAGGCTCGTGCCTTCCGCCAAGTGTCGTCCGTAAAAAGACAGCGAGGGAGACTGTTGCTCTCTGCCACTAATCATAAATGTTGATTAACGATAGTTATTAGATATTAATTACATTTTATCTTTACTTTGTCCGTCATCCTGTCATGTTAAATCTTTTTTACGAGATTAAATCTTTTTTAACGCTTATTTCTTCAAAATTTGATAGAAGAATAAAACTTTAGCAGGAGATTGCTTGACATTTGATATTGAGAGATTCTCGTGAAATTAAGTTCAAGTGCATAAGGCTTCGTTTTCTATTTACATCGTCGAAGCCTAATGCGTCCCACATAAAACCCCTTTCCCTTCTTAATTCCAAAAAGATTATTTACACTCCCCAATCTTTAAGGAAAAATTATCGCATCAAATTAACAAATGCTCCTGTAATAAAATCCGATGCTATTCAGTTCCCCAGTTCATTATACACATCGTGATAATTAACGGCAATGAAGACGTAGTACATGAGCGTTAATAATGCAGTTTATTGACGAAATTGAACGAATCGATTCTTCTTCGCCGCTGAGGCGTAACGTGAAAGCTGCTCTTTCACGCAGAGAGGCCGAAGTAATTGTAATGCGCCGTCTGTACAATTATGAGCGGTCGTGCGGACTGGAGCCGGCATGAGAATTATCGTCAGGTATCTCTTCGGTGCTGGGCCGTAACTAAACAGCTGCTTAAAACGGGCCGCATTATACCGGCCATTGTTCCATCTCCACCTCACACGGCGATTCGACTCGCGCGCGTCTCCATCCGCGAGCATAAAGGCCGATTGTCAATTAGCGCATTTGAATAATTCATCTCTCCCCGGCGCGCGATTTACCCGGCGAATTTTGCGCGAATGCGACGACACGGAAGTCGTTAACATTCCGCCGCCCGAGATTAACCGGCCGCCTCGCTCGCATAATTCCGAATTCACTTTTACCGTTTTCCGATACATAGTTAAGCGATCTCGCTAATTTGCCGCTGATGGGTGGTTTCCTCGCGAAAAGATGGAAATACTTTTACTCGAGGAAGGAACGGCCGAGAGCGTTTTTCCCTGGTTAACGAAACGCTCTCGCTTCTTGCTTTACGCGTGTCCAGCACCGACGATGCCATTATCATCACTCGTTTAATAGTGAAAGTTTCTCGCGTTCGAGCGAATGAACTTTCGAAACGATAACACGAGTTTTCCAATGCCGCGTAGTGGAGAAGCGGAGAAGCGTCTGATAGAATCAGAATTCCGGAAACGCGACTTTATTAATCCGCAAAACTTGCTATGCTAACCAGATACGATCAGATTGTTTTCTTCCTGTGCAGTGATTAAATAATTAATGATAAATTACATGTATTATATCCAGTGTTGTGCAAGGTACTTTATTTTCAGTACCTAG
>NJRL01000484.1:113125-127380 GCA_003063815.1 Aphaenogaster rudis
AGGTACCTCAAATGTACCTTAAATGTACCTAGGTACAGGTACTTTTATTTATTAACATAAAATTTCAGAATAAATAGGTATTTATGATTTCATGTATTTTCGACTTTTATGGACCACTAATACTATTGATTTTCAGGCGAACAAACTAATTGAACAATTTATTGTAAAAAAGATGCAACCCATATCTTTAGTAGAAGACTCATATTTTATTGAATTAATTGAAGGATTATCCGATGTAAAATGAATGTTAAGACGTACCTTCCAAAATCACTTGTTTGATAAGATGATGTCTATAAAATCCGACATGATAGCAGTTTTCGAAAAACAACCTTGGGTTTGTACTGCATCAGATATCTGCAGCGCCAATAATAAATCTTATATACCTACATGGGTGTAACCTGTCATTCTATCAATGAGAATTTAAATTGAAATGGCTCGCAATGTCCGATTGTCCAAACTCAAAAGATTTGTGTTAAAATGTACCATATATTCATTAAATATCCAATTATAAAAAAATGTATATGAAATATAATACACTTTTATCGTGCTCCGCGCCCGTTGAACGTGCATTTAGTGCAGAAAAGTATCATCCAAAAAGTAACTAAAATGTACCTAAATATAGGTACCGGTACACAAGAAATTGTACTCAGGTACAGATACCAGAGAAAAGAAGTACCTCGGTACACTACCTAGGTACGGTAAATTTGTACCTAGGTACTGCACAACACTGATTATATCGTATTCGTATACATATGTAATGTATGTACATGTAATGTTTCTTAAATCCTCAAAGGAAAGAAAAATGGCAAGATGATGTATTTACTTCCGGAGTTAAATACATGCGATTACATCGAGCTGATTGATGATCGAGCTCGTGTTTCTCGAACGCCGCTGAAAAATGCATGCGGCGTACCGCGGGAGACGTATTGCGATGGTTTTCTAACAATTGAAAGTGGAAAGACTCTCACTTTCATCGTGGAAGAGTTTCTAAACGATCTCGCATGCAAGTAGAGTCTTCGACCTGATCGGAGGAAAGGGAAGGAAGTGCGAATTTTACGGTGGGATTTTACGGATCGTTTGTACATACAATATAATATGGTTTTTTTGCAGCGATCGCGAAACTCTCGATTCATTTACATCGAAAGCATTATTGGCTAGCCCCTAGCGATCGATTGCACACAATCGTGATTTCAGATCGACGAATGCTCGCTGAAGCGTCGATCTCTTCAAGGATGAATCGCGTCGAGATTCATCGCGGTTGGAGAACGCGAGCAACTACAATTTGCATCGGAGTTATAAAGCGTTGTAAAATCATGTCTACGTATTATCTCTACACAATATCGCATAGATATTATGCAAAATATATGGCAATAGAAAACAGGATAATAAATTATAATACAAATATTTTTAATAAAATAAAATACAATAAATTTAATATTAGGAAGTTTAAGCTGACTATAGAAATTTTTCCGATATTAAAATTTGAATAGGTAACAATCCAGTATCAATATGTTAAAGAATTAATTAATGTATCTTTTTAAACAACAAACAAATTTTAGAAAACAAGAAAAGAAAGAAAAGCAATTACCCCACCGGCATTATTTATATAATTAATATTTTCAAGTAGATGTTTGTAAAAAAGTGTTTGACATAACTCAATCTAAAATACTGTGATACAAACGTAGGAGGACAAGGTTGATGCTGAATTTGTTTCGCGATCGCCTCTGTGTTGGGCAACGCGATCGCGAATCTATCTTGTTGGCGGGCAGCGTTCCCGGTAATTATCCCAGTAATGCCTATTTATTGATAGAAAGTCTAGAAAACGCGCCGTGGAAACGAAAGTGCCGGACGACGGACGGGATATTTACGGTATCGCGGGAATTCTATCTCGGCAGCGTGAGCCTCGCATTTAGAATTCATAGAGACTTTATCGCCCGTGCTTATCAGTAGCAACGCTCGTTACAGAACGGAGCGCTTCGCGGCAAATTGCAACGCGCGGAATGCTCCTCACCACCGCTTTTTACCGATTTATTCCGTTCGAGCAACATCATAACGAGCGGATTCAATACCCGCGAGATTGACACCGCAAAGAAAACAGACACTGCGATTTGATGCGCTCGTAAACCATCGAATGGCAAAGGTCCAATTACCGTCGTCGTCGCGACGATCTTTCTTACGATAGTTTGCTACGTACGTTTTTCTTATTTTAGACTCGATGACAGATCTTTTAACACTGTGAATCGCCTTGCTGGAAAGAAACGGTCAACCGTTCGTCCGAAGCAATAATTTGAAACAGAGCGAATCGCCGCTTGAAGGCCGCAGTGCAAATACCAATTTTCCGCGGTTCGCTCTCTTAATCATCGCTTTGACCAGTACCGAGTAATATTTTCGAATGTTAACACATTCTATCGATGCATTTAGCATTGAATCCGTCACCATATTCAGAGAATATTCGGAACATCTCAAGCTCTCCGCATTTCTTCGCATCTACGAATTCTTCGTTCAATTGTAGTTTGACCAGTTAATAGCAAAAGTTTCGAATTCACACACACCCACACACACACACAAAACACACAACGAACAATCCCCAAATATCACCAAAAATCACGCTCTGACATCTCAGATTTCTATCTCTACCTAATATTTTTATTTATTTTATTCCTTAAATACGATTCGCAAATCGCCCAAGAGTTGTTTTCAATTCGCGAGATTGATACCTTTACGGGATGAGCGACACGCTAGACGAGCTCATTGAATGTTGGAACGATAGGGTGCAGAAATATGTGATTTGCAAGAGTTCATTTATTACGCAAAACGGTAAATTCTCGCAAGCGGCGAAGCGCGAAGAAATATACGGTATTACTTACCGCAGCACGGCTGGCCGAAGTCCAATCGCACCAGCTGCACCATGTACGGTTCCAACAGGTTCACGTACCACCACGGTCTGCGTTCGGACATCGTCAGGGTGCAGGTTTCCGGCGTGTAAACCTGGGCGCTGCTTCCATCGACCGCGCGCTGCGGGATTCCGCCGTTCTGGTGTGTGGTGGACTGCATCGGCGCCTTGCCGGCTGCCACGTTCAGAACTGCGAAGAAGAGTTGACGCAATTGATTGTTATGCTCGATAATTGGTGTGAAATTGGTGGACTGTTTCCGGCAGGTGCCGGAAGATAATTGGACCTTTTCGTGCAACGACATGAGATAGATAAGTCCGGTGAAGCTAAAAGAAGTAGCACCTTGCACCCTTCGTGTCCCCAAATGTACGATAAAAACTGATCTCTTTTCTCCTACTGATTCTTCACCAACTCTCGCGGCCTTCCTGACAGACACGAAGAGCTCGATTAAAATCCCCGTTAACGAGTGCATTGTCACAAAGGACAAGCATGAGATTACTTCGGGCTATAATTAGAGATTACAACGCACTACCCGTTGCAAGGTTGATCCATAAATTAAATGGGCGGCTGCGTGATTATAAGGCAAAGACGGACGCGACAGATGATCGGATGCGTCGGACTCGCATCCACGTGTATGCAACCGCGCTAGCTCTTTTCTTCTTTTTTTTTATGTCGAGCGCATACCTCGGTGACGCGGCGATAATTCCCTGTGAGAAAATCGCCGTAACTCATTGCCATATCTGTCCGATAAAAAGAAGGTCGACCGCCACCACCGCCGCACGGGTGAATAGCCGTACGGCACGCACAGATGGGGACCACGGCCATCCGTGGCCATCGCCAAGTTTTGTGTGCAGCAAGTGCCGTGCATTCGCGAACACGTTGGCGGCCTTGCGGTAGTTTTACTGTACCGTAACGTGAGAATTTTATCGGCGCCGATGCGATGCCGATGACGACAGTGCGTGCCACTATAGTCTGCGATATGCGTCGCCTCGGCCTTAATTGCGTCTAATCGTAGTCCAGCTTAGCGATGGAATCGGTATCCTTTGTTGCGCTGGGCCGACCAATCAGGCGGGTCTCCCTATGTAATGCGTTTTGCATTACATTGTATAATGACATGTAGCTCATTTATACTCGTAAACAAGCATAAATGAACTAACCCAGTAGCATTCTTTACTTGATAGTCACTGAGACCAATCAGGCGGATCTTCAATGCTCTTGCGTTTTGCAAGAATATTACACAGTGTAATGACATTTAGCTCATTTGTACTTGTGAATGACTTCTTTACTTGAAAATCACTAGAAATTACATTACAGAGTTATGCTGTTTTACGATCGAATTATATCAACAAGTGTTTTATGATCTTCTCCATTTGCGTCATCATAAATGTCATTCGATATGCAAATTTAATATATGGCACTCGGAAAGAAATGACAAGCATTCCGTACAACATATAAAGTAGATAGATATAACAATCTAATCTAATTACCATTGCAAAAGATTTGCCGATTACTTGGAAATGCACATTATTATACAATGCGTTAATGAATTTCTCACGCGTATGCAACATTCTTCGTGACTGGCATAATCCGTAAATTACTCGGTGTAAGCATTTCGTGGCGCCGTTTTGAGATACCACGACGCGCGTTTCTGTACGCAATCTGTTACCACGGCCCCAAAGTATCTTGTGGAATCTTGCGTGGAACAATCGGGAGATGCACAGACAAGACGGCGAGCGTATCGCATGCAGAAGTCCGATACGCAAACAAAGGGACTGAAAATGCGCTCGTATGCATCAAGCGCATCTCCAAGATACCCCGATAAACGCGTTGGGAAAGAGCGGTCAGGTTTATTCGCTAAGGCTAATCTTCGGCCTTATTGTATTCTGCTTCTGTGCGGAAGAAAACTTAGGATCCGTTGGAAATAGAAAAGCGTCAAGTTACATAATCAATTCCGGGATAATTGTTAGCGTTAATGTTAAGTTAGTATTAAAATCCAATGAAATTAATCTTCCAGCCACATGTAAATGCTAGAAATAGTAAACTAATTGAAATTACACACTGTCCAGATTTTCGTGATCGACATAAAGTAAATGTTACAAATTATTCATTTTTTAAACTGACTTGCGTTTTTATTTAAAACGTAAAATTTTCAATTAAGAAAGCATGGGAGTCGTTTGGTTAAATTGAAATCTTCATCGAGACGCGTGCCTGTCAGTCGTGTCTGTTGTACTCGATCATCTTAACGAAGCAATCGAGATTCTATCGGGTAGGCGTCGGTTCGGCACATAAAACGATAATCGATGCATTCTCGACCTAAACCTACATACTGGCTAGCGCCCCCATGAAAGTCCACGTATGCCGCGCACGTTCCCACAAGACGTATACGTATGCACGCCATACCTCATAATTTACAGTTATTTCTTATACACGCAAACGCGAAAGGTTTTTGCCTTGCCGTATCGTTTCCGCCGATATCGCGTAACGAGAGATACGGAGAGCAAATCCGATTGTACGTTTTTCCGATCTAATAATGGCAATCATATGCAGTAATGTCTTTTATTCTAAGATTAAATTGCTTTTGCTATTCTTATAATATAAAACTATTTATAAATTATTCCAATATAAAATATTTATAATGTATAATGCTTACGCCAATAAATTACTTTAATAAAATATTTATAAAATAATGTTTTAATATAATAATTGATAAAATGTTAAAGAAATTAAGCGAAGAAAATAATATAAAATAATATAATATAAATAATAATATAATAATATAAAATATCAGTTAAGGTTAGTAATAATAAAAAATATTTATTTAATTCCATTTATTTTGTTGAAAGAAATAAAGGTAATGTAAAGTTTCAATAACTGATAGCTGCGTTATATGATTTTATTTTATAGAGCTAATTTATTTTCCTTTATATGTAATATTATATAAAATATATTATGTGTCCATGAAATCTCAATCAATTACTGAAAATCAGTGCTATTGCTTACGTCATCCATGTATATGACTATTATTTTTCATTACAAGGCTTCGACTATGTATGATTTTTCTAATTTGCTCATCAAGGCAAGGTAATACCACGCCGGCATACCAATCGCTCATGTATCCTTGTACGCCATATCTTTATCATGACGAGAATACTGATGATGTGAAGAGATTCACGATGCAACAAAGATAACGTTTACCCCGTAAAACTGTTAAGTTCATCGAATCGCTTTTATTATGGTAATAACAAGCAATATTGCAACTTGCACCAGCTAAAGTATTCGTGATGCGATCAGGAAATTCTTTATTGAGTACTGAAAAAGAAAGTGCGATCTTACTTTCGTAAAATGCGAAGTATTTATGTATTCTTAAGTTCGAAAAACGGGAAATGTTTCATAGGCAAGCGTCGATTTTACGTCTGACTTAAAATTTTATTGTGCCATTTGCCGGATGGTGAACACAGTTCTTCTTTTTTTTACTATGGCATATAATCTCTCTAGCTTGAAACGTTTTCAAATATAAATGCCCATTAAATTCTGTAGAATCGTTTTCAGGAAGATATTATCTCGATGGAATATTTAATTTTTTTAGAACGTTCTCGAAACAAAACTGACAAATGAGAGATGCTTAAAATTAAGATTTGTTAAAAACCGTTAAAGAAGTAAGAGACTATCTTATGTAACAAGAATTAAACGTCATCCCATGTTATTGAAACCGAGAAATAAACTTTTCAGATTCTAGAAAATAATGCCAAATGCTAAAAATAAAAGTATTAAATAATATTAATATATTAATATTATGTTTTGAATATATTTGTAGACTTTATATACACATCTTCTTCTTTCTTAAATCTGGCAAATTTCCAGGTCTGAAATTTCAAAGCCTGATACTCGAAGCTTTTCATATATCTTCCGCATAACGTCCGGAAGTCCGGTCGCAAATGAATTCTTTACGGAAATAGCGCGTACCTATTGCGGAAGGCGAATGAAAGGTACACGTTCGAAAAAGTCAAGTTCACGCACAGTTGCGCAAGTGGCAACCTGCTCTCGCGGTCGGCGGATCACGAGAAACTGTTGCGACCGTCTTGGGTGGGCAGTCGAGCAATTTTGTGCAAACACTGCCCGCGCGTACACTTGCCTCGCGATCGTCAAAATAATGACGAAGAAACGCCCGCAAATATACGACGGTTATTGCCCCGCGCAAGAAATGCCATTACAACGTCATCAATCTGCACGGTATTTCCTCTTGCCTCGAGAAGTAGGTATGTAGAGATTACCGCAGGAATGTGTCAGATTTTGCTCTACTGAACTGTCGAACCTGCACTATCATTTAGCTATCTAACGGAAATTCTTAGATATTTTCTAAGAATTCTTAGATACGCTCTACAATTCGGATTTATAGATCCACGCGAAAACGATTTATATAAAAATTATTATAAATAAATCAAAATATAATATATATTTTTTGATAAAGTTTGATAAATTACTTTTGTTTAAAAAAGAAGATTCATACTAAGATACCTACAAAATAAATACATATGACATAATACACAAAATGCATTAAAAGTATTACACAATATTCTTGCCTTCAGATTTTCAATTATTATTCAAGATATTCAAGAACATTAATTTAATATTTGCAACATGTTATCTTAATAGTCAAGAGAATTGCTGATCTCTAGACATAAAAAATATATGTAACCGGTTCGAAGATCGGTTAAGTATCATTTGATTCGTATTAATTTTGCTATTTTTCTAGAATATATTTAATCAGAAAACAAAATAAAATTTTGATATATTTCTAGTTAAAAAATAAAGTTAAAAAAAGAAAGAGATGTATAATAGAAGGATCGGTGTCAAAAGCATATTTAAGTGTTAAAAGTTGCTGAGGATAATTGACAACATTATCGTTCTAGAATAGAGTGCCTGGAAACATTCGGGTTAAGAAGTCGTTAACGATTTTTATATGCAGACCGTGAAATTCGAAAATAATTTCAGAGGTAATGTTCCGCCTTTCTGATCAAGGCAGTTTCACTCACACTTGTCACTTTTTTCCTTCTAATCGGTCGAGAATCATGACCTATAATCCTGTTCCAGTAAGATATGCCGTTTAGAGATGTCTAGGATGTCGCGCATTGACAAAAACGACGTTTGCATCGTCATCGTCGATGGCTGCAGTTAATCTCGATCGGCTATTTTATCAGATCGTCTGTATCTAGTAATGCTTTCCTAGACATGATTTATCTTCAACGACAATGCACACGCATTGACGTATATAATTGAGAAACTTGTATGATTATCTCGTACTTCACGGTCGATTAAAAGGTTGATTATCGTCAGAGATTTATTATCAGGGATTAATTTGTATTAATTATCGTACCAGTAGAAACGCGTACTCTCTTTACGCGTTTCTCGTTTATAAAGTAGAACGATTTACTGTAAGGACTTTATTATTTCAGTATAATACAGGATCGATATTCTGTGCATACAAAGTATTCATTGACAGATGAAAGTATCAGAGTACTGTTAATGTTTTGAGATCTACTTGTGACTCAACCCGGGAAAAATGCGTGAAAAGTATATGTGAGAGATAGTCGTAAAATAAATGAAAGCATAAGTAATTCAATCTAAATTATTTACCGTAATTTATATTACATTATTGCTCGTTATTAGGGAAGATTCGGCGACAAAGCATCGGCAAAGCACCTAATAAACGCATATCTCTTCTCATTCATTCTTTCACGCGTTCTGCTTGGTTCACGCCACGAAGAGACAGTCCTTGCGATCGTCGGGGCGTGTCGACATCGTGTACTCGTAATCCATGCGACCCACTTCCGCCCACATCACGGCGCCACTTCTCGTGATCCTGGACCAGTTCGGTCTGTCGTTGAATTCGCGGAGCGTGGCCGTGAGATCTCATCAGGAGCGATTCTCTCCGAGCCATGCTCTTTCACTTCGATACGTTTCGCGCGAAAACACATGCAAGAATTGCATTGTTGAAAGGAAGAACGATGTTGTGCACTTCCGGAAGTGAGTGTACTTCATTCGATAATTGCATGACTGTCTAACGAAATAAAAAATAGGTCAGTTCGCGGTTTACTTTACTTTTTCTTTAATTTTAGTTCTAGTTCTAGTTCTTCTGAAGGAAGATGAAAGGGCAGTTAATCTAAAGCTGAAGTTAATCAATGTGTTGGTGGTAAAATAAAATTCAAAAGTTTTTCTTGGAATTAAGATGGTATTTCGTAATAATATAATTAATAATTTCGTAATAATTTATATTAGCACAGTAAAAATTTCAATCTATTTTACAAACTATTTTTCATTAAAAATTTTTTTGTTAATAGATTTATAATGATAAAAAGAGACACCAGAGAGAATAATGGGCAAAAAATCGATTTTTTGCATTATCTAAAAATTCAACTAATAAAGAATATATTTCTAAAGTTTTACTTCGAACTTCGAAGAAATAAGGAAGTTATGAAACATTTTCAAAAACGCTTCAGGTTGCTCGATCCCGTTTAATAGGCAATAGTCACGTTCGGGACGTGAGCAATTGAAAAGAAATGTTAGAAAACCTGCGACTACTTAAACTTAAAATCTTTTGTTCATTTTCAAAAGAGAGCTTCAATGTTCTCGCTTGGAAAATAGCTTCAAAAGCCTTATTTTTTTGGTGTTTAAACAGTTGAAATCGTCGCATATGTTAACTATTTTTATATTTAATAATGGATTTTTAAATTTATTTAAAATAATGAATATTTTAAACATCAATATATTGGACGCAAATGAATTTTGCAACAGACTGGATGAAAAATGCATTGGAAAAATTGAGCACCGAGCGTAGAAGACGACGCACGAATTCGTCAAAAAGAGGGAATTTATTTATTGAAGGAAGCTGTGTATGCCTTGTCTGCAGAAGATTTATTATATGGTCCTGGTCCAGAGATAAAAAATATAAGTATTATCTACTTTTAAAAAATACAAAAACATTTATAATAATAGTTTTCTTTTTTGATAGATATTATTTTACGATCTGTTAAGTTTCAGTTCGATGCGATAAGCATTTGGTCTGCTCTGTGGTCGGCGTATTCAATCGAGAAGCAGAATCGGTCACCTCATTCCTGAGATGATTGAATGCAAGGCTAGAAAACGCATTCCGCGCGGTAATTGCCTATAGCATATGCACGGAATATACGAAGCACCCATTACCAGTCGAATATCCCTCGCTAGTGAGAAGCACAGCGTATTAGCATACGCACGTGTATAGGAAAACACGTGAGATACTTCGTGAAGTAAACGACTTGCTAATGAGCATGATAGCCGTCTTAGGCTCGACGAAGTTTTTCATAGACGTCGTTAAAAGAGAATTAACATTCTATCTCGTATAAAATAAACCAAGTATTTCCCTTAATTTATTATCCCTTAACTTACGTGTTACAATAAAATGAAGATGAATTTACGATCGGGGTAAGCAGTAGGCAATGGTAATGGAAGCGGCATAACGAAAACGTCGGGAGGAAGACGCGGAGGTGCTTCCGGGGCCGTGCGAAGAACAGGGTAAATTCGTTCGACCCGGTCCAAGGACAACGAAGAGTCTGGCAGGTCTGTGTCTGAGGAATGCGCGCGAGGTTGGGAAGGCCGCGGGCGCTCTTAGGCGGTAACAGGTTCAGAGTTAACGGTGCACGGCCCCCACCAGCGTGTTCTGGCATGGCACTTCTTGTGCCAGTCGACGTCGTCGTCGTCGTCGTCGTCGGACCTGCTCGGTCAAGGACACGTGGAAGCGGGTCACTTGCCTCCCCGAAACAGCGTGGACGCAAACACAGCGTCATCGACCGTCCGCGAATGTAATTATAGAAAGGCGGACTATTCCGTATGAAGATGTCCATTCCTATGCGGAGTGTCCTAGACTTATCCAGTCATACTTTCCTTACGGATTCTCCGTCCAACTTGGACTCGATTTCTCCTTAACGAAAACATTGAGGAACTAATAGTTTCCGAACTGTAGACGATTAAGAATGGGCCTCTATTTGGAGAAACCGAATTTTATTTCCTGCCTATTTTCTAAATTCAATTTCTTTTACTTTAACAGTGTGCTTTAATAGATTTTAAAGTTGAAAATCATTTATAAAAATTGAAAATTTACCAAATGGATCAACTTGAAATTGGAATCCAAAGAGGATCAAAAGAAGACAGAAGACCACGTCTGAGATATTTTGTACAGGGACTAGTGATATTTGTGTTGTAAAATATATCTAACTATTGCATCATCATATTATCATATAGTTATAATAAATTATAATTGCGATTTGTAATTTACGAAGTCCGCGAACAAAAATCCCATTTCTACATGGCTTAATTATTACGGATACCAATCAACTTTTGATCCACTTTGGCAGTATTATACAATTAGATTTACAAAAGTTTATCATTAATCGTAAGACGTTACGATTAATTGTATAATACTGCCAAAGTGGATCAAAAGAAGTAATTTTATATTCGAGATAATTACGAATGTTACGCATCGAAAAGTGAAGGATACTTACCGCAAAAAGGCACGCCTTCCGGCTCCCACGTGCCTTGGGCTTGGCATTCCCTTCTCGCTGGTCCCAGAAGCTCAAATCCTCGTTCACAGGAATACGTAGCTACGGTGCCCTCAGGTAACAGGGTATCCTGAAGGAGGGCATCCTCCTCTATGACGTCGTCGATATCTCTGCTGGTGAAACGCACGCTGCTATGTGCCGGTGCACCCGGATAACCACATCCGGCGCCATTGGACCCTGCAACGCAATGAGATTCTTGTTAATTTAATGCGATTATCACCAAGTACTCCGCGAATAACGGGGCACGTGTGTAGATAAATACATTTATTTACGCTGATGTAAATTTCGTAAAAAGCTGCAGCATAGATTTTATATGAACCGTAATGGCATTAAAAATACAAAAAAAAGATAATGATAAAATAAAAAATTGTGTCACAGAATCTATTTGCGTTTCCTCTGTATTTATACTAGGATATAACTTTCTTTCGTGAATTAAAATATAATGGATTCGAGGAGAAACTTTTCTCTCTTGCTGCATACACGCATGTTAGTGAAAAATATGTCTTACACATAATTAGACGTATTATCCATTTACAATTTTTTACTGTATATTTAAATTCAATGCAAATTTATATTTTAATTATAGTTTAATCATACTATAACATTAACCTAACAACTTTACATTATTGTTCTTCAGGCTATTAACGCGTATGCTTCTGTACACTGGAAATTCAAGAAGAGACCTAGTTCCTACATGCTGGAAGGTTTCACTTTTGCCCTCGTATGGCGACGATGGTTATCCAGAACGACGTGCTAATTAATGCAGTCGTTTCTGTTTTCCTTTCTAACGCCAGTCCATCGCGTGTTATCGATTTATAATCACGTCTACGGAAATTACAATGTAAATTAAGTAGTCGATTCTGCTACATGTTTTCTGAGTATGCAAAAGATGCGAAAGGATGCTGTTTCAATCACACTTTTCTGTAATTGCACGTTCTTTCGTAATGACCGTGCACGGAAACGGTTTCTCCTCGGTCACGTCTTTCCGATGATCACGTCTATAATCGCGCACGTCCATTTCACGGCGCAAAATTGCCTCAAATATCCGCGCGCGAATTCTCGCGAGAGCTGTTAGCTCCTTATACAAAGGATACAAACTCTCGACTATCTACACGATTCAATCTTTCAAATGACTAATTGCACGAATAATGCAACACGTTTTCTGGCCGGCCATCGCGAGCGTATCGCCAGTGAACACGCTTTTCAATCTCTTCGCCATATCGAAGACACGCAACCCCCACATCATCACGCACCGAACCCATCAACGGTGCACGATGCAAGACGGGAGGTTGCCTCATCGGCATTGCCGCTGCCGTTTTCAAGCCGATGATTTCAATGGGCGGCGGAGTCTCGTCACCTTCCTGAGCAAAATGCTCAAATCACCGAGCAGCAACGTAGCAGCGTTTTACGTTGTTCTCGTGCGAAACGAAAGGGCCTTATTTATGTAACCCGTATCGTCCCTTGCGCAACGAAAGTGAGCACAGGAAACTAGTCCCCGCTTAAGTGTTTTACATTATTTCGCTTTTTCCTGCGACGGATGAAAAACATAGGTTCAGTCTAAATACACATCCGCCGTCAGTGTTTGCGAAAGGTGTTGCAAAGTTTATAGTCACAGACATAACGCTGCAATACGGTAAAGTCGTTTGTTAAAAAAAAAAGAGCTAATTCGCAGGCTTTAGTTTAACTCCAAATATCTCAATAAAAATTAACAGAACATTGCTTCTGCCTCTGAAATTTATCTCATGGAATCATTTTTCGTTCCTAACGTTTTACAGTTCGAGAACTGCTGATATCTTAGCGATTCATCGTCAGTAAGAAGATCAACCTAGAATTTCACGCGTTTCGCAATGCCGTACGTCCACTTTCCGCCAATCTGGATTCCGACTGGATAACAACTACGATGAAAGCGATGTATACTTCAATTCTGCGCCGGAAGATGCAGAAACGCCCGAAGCTGCTCCTGATTATACTACGCCCTTCCACCTTCCGTCACGTTTCACCGGGTACGCAGACAGAAATAAACGCAGAAATACATACTCGGTCTCTCGGTGGCAACCCGCCATTACCGCCATCCTGTCATTTATCGTGCGGTTGCCGGTGAATCTCGACCCGAGCAAAGTGCAACATATCGGGCTGCTGTCTGCTGGTTTTCGCAAACAAAAAAAAAGTGGGGGATGCGAGCAACGTAAAACGCCGGTGAGACGACGTAACGGAAGTGATAACGCAAGCGAACGGCGGTCACATCCTGCAGCGGTCGCGCAATCGTTTAGGAAGTCATCGGCTATGCAGGCGCACGCTGCCGACACGGGTGTGTGCCAATCCGAGATGCGATGTCCGAGGGAAGTAAACTTCAACGACCTGACGAATTTCACTCGTCCATAACGGCCGTCACCGTTCCTTCGCCGGCGATTTGTCATTTGCCGACAAGAATTAAATGCGCACGCACGAATACTTTGTCCGAAACGGCTTTGTGAATAACCGAGCTTTTCTTCATTGTATAAAACATTGTATGTATTAGTTTTGTTCTTTTGACAAAAGATTCTCGCGAGAAATACTTGTAAATCACTTTCCCTTAACTCTGACAAGAGTTGAGGTTTGTGAAGAAAACAAGAATAGTTTCTTTTTACAAATGTCTAAGTTTAGCTAGCAAATTCAATCTTCGTAACTTCATCGTTCTACACAGCGATTTTTTGTGCTCTTCTTTGTCTGTTTAAAATCGTGAAACGTTTGTAAAAAAAGTTTTTAAATCTCCAATAGAGAGTTTTTAATATGA
>NJRL01000484.1:148660-162243 GCA_003063815.1 Aphaenogaster rudis
TAAAAAATGTCTATTTTACCATACATTATTCTATTTTATCATAGACAAAAAAATAATTCATCAGTTGATATTGATCTGTACATTTTTATCATGTGAAAAAATGATATAAATTATGGTATAAATTATAAGTCCACGCATAGATACAATAAAAATAAGAAGCAATTACAACAACGGATGTAGAATTATATCAATTTTGAGAATAGAAGTGATGCTTGAAAACACCTTCACTACTGTGCAATGTGCCATGCCTGAGCGCGCGAATTTCGGACAGTTTGATTAGTCAACTTTAAACTCTTCTCATTTGAAAACTATTGTAGCCTCAACGTTTTGGTATTAAGATTTTTGTCTCAAAATGATCTCAGAAATCTATCTATAACGGGTGTCACGCGAAGTCTGGGACACCCTGTATATTTTGATTAATTCAAATAAATATATTTGTTATTTAAAGAATACACTATACAGTATTAGAAAACACTATAAAATAAACATTAAGTAGTAGTTAACTTATAAACTTATATAAACAAATTGTCTGAATCATATTGCTTGACACCTTATCTCATTTGGCATCTTCCCCCTAAATACATTATATCGATATATCTAACTAACTAAATTTGACTATTCGTAATCATATGTTAATGAAAATCATAAGAAAGTGCCAGTGATTTTACAAAAAACGATGACAAAATATTATACGTAGCTTACAACTTACGCGTATCGCGTAACGTGTTATCGTTACGGTAAAATGTCGAAAACGTCTAATCCGAGTTGTTACAACCGACGCTTTACGTCAGAGTTAATTTTAAGGATTACGGTATAAATTTCTCGATTCGCATAATTCTCGACGTTTCTATTCCGCATAATTGATAATTACCAGCATACAATCGTCATACGGGATATAATTACAGTTTCACAGAGCGAAGTGCATCGCTCGACATGGGACCGTAGAAATGGAAACAAGATATCTCGAAGAAAATAACATACGTAGAGTCCCTGCAAGTGCACGCAATTGTAAAAACTCGTGGAAATTCTACGGCAATTTGTAGCAATGTACTCGCGATTGAGAACAATATGTGTATAATTTTGCGAAAAGCACAAGTGGGACCGTAATTCGTACGTGCGTAAGTAACTTCTTTTTCGTAACGCGAGGAATTAAATAAATCGCGGAAGAAAGATATGCCTTGCAAAATACAATGCAACAAAATCAGCAATCTCCGATCAAAACATTCTAAAATTTATATAAAGTATTTACTTAAATTCTATTCTTAACTTTTTATGTTTAGTTTTTTCTTAAAAAAATTATTTTACCTTTAAAAATTATATATATATATGATATAATTATATATAGTTTCACATATGTTTAGATCTAGCGTGCAACTTCCTTCTTAACAGGTCAAAAAGAACCTAGATTACTTGTGTTTAAGCAGGAAGGACTAAGAAGGCGATCACCCAACCGCGTCACCCTAAACCCGCTTGCCTAACCCTCGGCGCTTCCTCGTCCGAGTTAATTATGGCTTCTTCTTGATGCTAACAATGAAGAGCGTCCATAATTCTATCTTTGCAGAGTGCCTCATGCGTGCTGATCAACACAACCATGAAATTTAATAGTCTACATGCGTTTCAAAAGTGTTTCATGTCGGGATTCGTTCCTGCTCTAGCGAACATCACTAAGAACTTTGAAAAATTGCACGGAAAAAATTGCAAAAACATTTCCTATATATTTTCTATACGCGTTCATACGACATAAAATAGTTATACTTACTTAATTTTTAACAACGTCAACGGGAGGGATAAATTATAATTACCTTTGTTTCTCCGAATGCCTAAATAAATAAACTAATTTGTGGCTGCATAATTTTTCGAATAATTTTATGAGCAGGAAATTACGCAAATTTTCAAAGCTTGTGGGTAATTTATATTCATGTAGAATATTTATATTTATATTATATTACCTTATATTTATATTTATATTATATATATTCACATAATCTTTATCTTATAAGAGAGAATATAGCAACGGATATATATATAAGTCGAAAGCTACGTAACCGGGTTCTTGCAACGATGCACGGTTTGCCTACTGCATTCCATGCCACTCGATCAAGAAGAGGCCACCATCGATTATTCAATTAGAAATTAAATGCGCGAGCATGCGACTGGCATCGTCTGTGCGCGCGTCTCGCCGCCGCATGCGGTCGCATGCGTAGCATTCATGCCTACTTTACGATACGCTGCACCGAGGCAGCCACGCAAGATTCTCGATTACTTTAGCTCTTGTTTATTCTACTTTGCGGTAGAGCGGATATTCGATAGCAAAGCGAGGATCAAAACGTTGGCCGCATGTTTGATGCAGAAAGTGCAACCCGCGCGAGGAAGCATTCAGAGCTCTGCGACACATTTAATACCGTGCATTGAAGTCTCTCTGAGGAGCCAAGATGTCGTGACGAATGTTCACTAGACAGGTGCATTGAGTTATTGAATATTTCTTACGAGTACTTGAATATTTATTTTCGAGTCGAAATCTAAATATAATTATATATATATTTTTAAATAGGACCATTTAAAACCAGCATATACAATCCTATTTGATATCTAAAAGAGATATGTATTTTTGAAAAAAAAAATTTTTTTTAAATATTACTGGATCATTTTAACATTCCACCTTGACCGGTCATTTCCCGATGCGTACACGCTGCAATGTAGATCGCATCGGATTAACCGTGTGATTCTCAACGGAGCTGATTCGAGCTACTTTGTGCCAGTCGCGGAACCAAGTGCACAAGGCATTATCTTCGCGGTCATCTTTACGAGGCATGATCGTACGAAATATTCGATCGCAAAGTAGCAAGGCCAGATTTGGTAGAAGGTGGAAATTCGGCGCGACGAAAGCTAGCGGTGTGTGTCGCTTCACGAGTCACCTCGAATCGAGTCACTTGTTAGTAACGCCGGCTTTCTGACCTACATACCGCGACCGCCATATAACAAACGTAACACTTTGTGGCCGCGTGTGCACTCACGGACGGGTACACGCGTGCACCGAACACGTCTGTGCCTCTGCGTGTACATGTGTATGCCGCACACGCATACACACGTGCACATCTCGTGCGAGTGCTCCTTCGTCGTGTAAGATCGGGTTTTTATTCCTGACGATTCTCTTCTTAAAAAATGACGATTTTTAAATTCATGTTGGACAAACCATGGCATATAGCTACCGCGTCCACTTAAAGGACATTCGCAATCCTCATTATGGAGAGAGAATAATTATTAAATATTTTGTATAATATAATAATATAATTATTAATAAGTAAATTATAGACTAAATGTGTGAACAACACAATATATATAATTATGGGCTAATTTCGGTCGGGCTGGATCTTATATAATTATAAATATAATTATTAAATATTTTGTTAAGAATAAAATAATAGTTTTTAAAAAGTCAAATGTCATCACGTGAATACACGACTGCAATACGCAATGGCTGCTAATTAAATATTCGTAGCAGATAATTATCAGAGAAAAGGTAATTAGATTATTATTTATCACATAGCATATTTATCACATTATTATTTTACCTTGAATCGAGATGTTTTTGTCGCATTTTCCATATATGTGTGAAAAATTAAATTGGTAAAGCAACCGACGATATATATAAAAAAGCACACAACTCTACGTACGGAGTTGCTTGTAGCAATTAGCCACTACTATTTGCACAAAATGAGTATTACGCGTGAATTATCTTGCGGTGCTTTCCACAATTTTATGCGAAGAATTTCCTTTCGTCAGTTCACGCATTTTGTACGTACGCATTATGTACGATACATTGGTTTCTTGGAAATAGCTACAGTATTGTTCTCGGAACAATTATTATACTTTCTGCAACAGGATTTGTAAGGAGAGACAATTAAGTAATTTGTATATCTCGTCTATATAATATATAGTTAGCGTTGTTATATGCAAAGAGAAAGAGATACGTTATATCGCGGCTATCATTTTTAGTCGCTTCCTCACAAAATATTTATTAGAGACACGAAAGTTTCCTTATTACAAGCTTCCTTGTTATATAAATCGCCACGGTCCTTATCGCTCGATATTTCGTCATTCAAGGAACAAGGATCAAGGAACAACGGACTATATACAATTTTATCACCTTAATTTTCCAGCGGAACGATCGCCATATAAGGAATTTCCTGCCGCGTGATCTAGACTTGTCTTAAAACAGGAACTATTTAACTTTTCTCTCTTACCTTTCACCTCGACCGCCAAGCCTCGCAATGACGACTGAATTCCGCGAGTCTCTACTGCCGTCATCAACTCTGCGCGCGTTATTAAACTTTCGAAGAATTTATTGAATAATTATCGGAGGACCCGAGCGCGTATAAAGACGAGTTCGTTGACCGGCGTGTTCTAATCTGGTAGAACCGAATGTAAGCTTCTCCGTTAGTCGTATTGGGAAATCCAGTAATATCTATGATACCCGTTCTTCATCTCGTGTATATGTAAAATGATTGAGGAGTCGGTATCTTCGAATTTCTGGATGATAACGAATATATCAGCCGCGTGTTTCTCTTCGAACGATTCTCTTCTCCAATACCAAGTAATTTTAATTATAATTTAATTACTTGTTTGTTTTTTTCCAGATTCCATGACCCCAGGAAGAACAGAGAGTCATTATGACGTCAAAATGATCTCAAAATGATGTCAAATTAGCGTCATTTTAGCATCATTTTGACGTCATCATGACTTTCTGTTCTACTTGGGACTGTCCTTCGTGTCCGCTAAAGTCCGCTTTAAGTTGAAAAAATTAAATTTCCAGACAATACCGAACTACATTCCATTATAGAAGAGATCTGTATCCAACATATTGAATCCGAGGAAGATTCGAATTTCCAGATGATAACGAATATATCAGCCGCGTGTTTCTCTTCGAACCGATTCTCTTCACCGAGTAATTTTAATTATAATTTAATTACTTGTCTGTTTTTTTTCAGATTTCATGACTGTCCTTCGTGTTCGCTTTAAATTGAGAAAATTAAATCTCCAAACTGAATACCAAACTACATTCCATTATAGAAGAGATCTGTATCCAACATACTGAATCTGAGGAAGATTCGATCTTTCTGCGAAACCAACGCGCGTACGGACGCGTAGATTTACTATTGCAAAACTTCTGTGGTGTCTTCTTTTTTCCCAGAGCACATGTGCACGCTGTTAGTATACTTAAATTGTTCCTCGCGCGTGTGTGATGTTTTCCCGCAGCCTGTCTACTATACGCTACCTATGTACATCATCGCTACCGCGCCTCGTACGACCCCGATCTAGCCCGTAGGAAATTCGTTAAGAAAGCCGATGCCTATGGAAAGTCAAAGCAGCGAAGAGATGGAAGACGGCGATATAGTTGCGATTATATTGTTGTCCGTTCGCATGCGCAACGTGCATAAATTTTCTCACGCGGCCGTGCGTTTTCCACTGCCATTGTGCATCTTATACTCTTGTGTAACTCTAATCGATTGATCAAGCAACGAATTAATTCACTAGCGACCGATTAATTCAATGGGCAAGAAGGAAGGGCACGATTTTCCGTTAAGAGTCTTCCGGTGAACTCAGTTGTATCTTAAATAAATTACAGTTAGAAGTCCTTATAAACGAAGGTATTTTACATATTGCTTGCATAAAAAATAATTTGCTATGGCAAGCATTACATTTTTTCAACAAAAGACTATCGATTGTTTCATTCGCAATTAGGCTGAACACTGTAAGCTATTAAGAATCATTGATAATAAAATGAGCTTAATTCCATTAAGATTTTTTACAAAATTTTGTTAGAATATTATCTACAATTCAGCGCGCAGTTATCGTCCTTCGTTAATTTTTCCTTGCCACGAGAATTACGTTGCAAAAGTGTTTTTTAGTAATTGAATTGGTCATTTGAGAAACCTCATAAGTACTATAATTGTAAACACTAGAAAGTTTTTTCAGTTTTTCAAAAGTAACATTTTTTGATTTATGGGTTTTTCAAATGACCGATTCAATTGTACTATTCTCTTATAATTATTCCTTGCGCAGGATGAATTTATCTTTCTACACGGAGAAAATTTTATATTAAAAATTACTATGTATGGCAGTAGCCGTGGACTATTGCTGGAATTATAAAATTTTTACTATGTAAAACAATGAAAAACATAGTAAAAATTTTTATAATTCCAGCAATAGTCCACGGCTATTGCCATACATAGTAATTTTTAATATAAAATTTTCTCCGTGTATGTATCAAAGAATCTAGTATTTCTATTTCTTACAAAATCTCCTTTGCCGATTTCATTTGACAATTGTTCCCGTTCGTGACATCTTCGCGTGACATCTTCCTCCATAACAGAGTGAGTTGTGAAATTTTTATGGATATTAAATAGCGGTGATATCTGACTTGTAACGAGTATGCACAGATCAGTGCGCATGGCGCCGCGATAAACGCATTCAAATGAAGGCATTGTAATGCACGCGGTGTCGCTCGATCTCCATTTCATCTAATAGTGCCCTTTATCCCGCTTTCACTGCGCCCGAACGTCAAAGTGATGAAATCGTGTGCGTGTAAACGCAAAGCGGGAAAATACCGTGAAATTTTTTTTCAACCGGTTCAACGTGAAACATAGAAATTTCCAAGAAGGTACGGATAACGATCTGCGCAAAGTAACAAATGTTTAAATGCACAATTAACGACGTTAAACATATTAGATAATATAAAAGAATAAGCGAATATATTTAAAATGTTCTAATTTAAAAAATGTTTCTAATAGGGGCGTGTGTTTCTACTTTCTTTTATAAATTTCACAAGCAGCTCAATCTGTTAGAGAAGATTGAGCTGCGAAGATAATGCTACATCTTTATAATCGCACGACATACGCACGACACTTAAGTATTTATGCTAACGTGAAATGTTTAAAATAACACGTTTGGTTTCAAAGCGGCGGAAAGGTCGATCTTCTCCTATTGCATGCTTTCTCTAGTAATTAGAGTACAAAGCGTATCTGCTATTAACCGTTGAAAATTCTCATTAACCTCGTCATTGTCGCAACCAGTGACTTGATCCCGTCAAGTCGTAACAAACAAATCTTTATTATACTCGACGTTGAAAAATTTCTGTTCTCGAGCGGTCTTTCTCCTCTTAATTGGATGCTCTCACCGGAATCATTTCGATTAAATCCTTCTTGGTTGGCAATTTTTGTGAAAAAAATCTGCCATATCATCCGAAAAGAGGTCACTCAAGAGAACTGCATTATTTATCGCCACAATTCCTGACTAATTTAGAAAGTAGTTGGTTCTCAAAAGATTCGTTACTTTTCGAGATAAAAATATTTGCATAAGTAAGCACATGAATGTGAAGCAAATTCTGCGAACTTTCATCTGCGAAAAGAAATTTGCTTTACTTTTAGTTGATATTAATTAGGAAAATGTTTTTTAAATGTTTTTTTACCAAACAACCATAGCGCAATGTTCATTTAATTTAAAACCGCTTACGTGTAAACCGTACTGTAGGTGTGTCATAATTATACCTCTCGTATATGACCCAATAGTTTCAAAAATATATCGTAAGCTGAATTCTCGAAATTCTCTCACGCGTTCGGTCTCCATAAATTCTTGGGCTTACTTAAGTAAGCCCAAGAGAAAGAAGTTCGATTACGTCGCTCGCAAAATAAATGGCTTACGTCAATATCGATTTCTAAAAGACGTTACTGCTGCATCCGAATTCTGCATGACTACCTGATGCGTATACCGGTATAATTAAAAAGAGATGACGTTGGCGCATTCAATGTGCACAAAAAATCTTTGACGCTTTCATAATTCTACGAATTCAGTCGGACACGACAGGACTGCGAGAATCGTCGCTTTCTCTTCGGGGTTTACGCCAGATCGACGCACGCCTCCACCGGTACGCTTTCGAAGACTTTTGAAAATGAAGCTAATGCGACTCCGCGGCGTCTTCCTCGAACGAATATTTTAATCTTTCGTTACGAAAGGAAGAAAATCGACGAAATTTGTCGGCGCTATAATACACTAGGCTTGAAAATAATTAAAGTTTGCGGAAGTATCATCCGAATTGCGGTTTCTTCGCGAAGCGT
Source organism: Aphaenogaster rudis (assembly GCA_003063815.1). Taxonomy (NCBI): domain Eukaryota; kingdom Metazoa; phylum Arthropoda; class Insecta; order Hymenoptera; family Formicidae; genus Aphaenogaster; species Aphaenogaster rudis. The sequence goes on from NJRL01000484.1 coordinate 156,775, forward strand.
ACAATGCCAAGTATAACTATGAGCGGTACAGCGCAATGGCGCAAAACGGTGTTTTTACGTGATGAGAAGACCTCGGGGCATTAACGCAGCATAGACTGTAGCATGCAGGTAACAGATGCAAAACCGTTACCGTGCTCAGTTTCGATTCCCCGGCAGATAATGCGTATAGTTTGCCCGCGCTGTTGCTGAACTTATTCATCTGAGACAGTATTCTTTCGTAACGAACAAACGGATAACTGTACGCGAGAGAGACCTCTCTTCTTTTTAACACGTAAGTGTGGAAGCCAAGCTATTATCTTCGCGAGTAACCTTTGTATATAATATTATATTTTATATATAAAACTCTTTTTTATATGTAATGTACAAATAATAAAATAATGTGTCAAGCAAATAATCAACGTCTAATTATTTTAAGCAGTCCTAAAACATAATATAAACAAATTAAATCAAATTCAAATTGATAATAAAAGGTCAAATCAATTAATACACCTGCTTTCTAGTTACGCTTCATTTTTCTTAAATGTTTTCTTATATACTGACATTTTAGCACAATATTGATTTTTATTTTATCATAGTTTCTATTGTCAAAAGCAATTAACAGGATTATTGATATGAATGAAGCAACACTTACTTTTATAATACTAAATCCTAGATAAAAGATATATTCAAGATTCCTTTTATGCTATACTTTACAAAAAAAATTGACACTATAATCTAAGATTAAAATGATAAGATATTATTATATAATCATTGTTAGGAAAATTGATTCCAACTATCTCTGTATCAAGAATAAAAAATATAAACTCTAAATGTATTGTTACATATTTACTTATTTGCTTATTTGTTTGCCTAAGCATGACATAAGACATAATGAGCTAACAATAAGATATAATGAGCACATATGTACAGAAGAGAACTTAAGAATTTGTCAATATTGAAAGAGTCGGTCCGAGCACGTAAAAGATCGAGTTTGGTATCGCAAGTTGCAATTTAATTTCTTGTTTCCACTTATGTCAGTAGAACTATAATTTCATAGATGACAGCGAATTGGCCACTCAAAATCGGTTAACTTGTATCTCAAGCCGAGTCGGTCAGAGTGACGAAGTGAAATTCGATGAGGTCAGTAACCGAAAGATTCTGGGGAACGTATGTCGTGGCGTCATTGTTGAATCACAATGGGAGAGGTGTCAAAAGACACAGACGAAGATTTGCAAGGAAGATGTCAAATGAGTCACAAGTACACCGTCGACTCGGCACGTATCGCTTTCTCCGTTCCGACGATCGTCGAAGTCCGGATGGATATCGCGTCATCGCCGAGATCTTCGTCGCCGATTTCCTCCGACCTCGTTTCGTTCGCGGCCTTCTCACGCCATGCGAAAAGAGACGCGATTTTCACGCTTCGTTGGAAATTCCGTGCGATGGGAATAGAGCCTAGGATCTAGCTGGCGTCAGAGAGAGGTGTAATCGAAGCGTGAGGTGAGTCGCGCGAAGGAGTTTCACTGTCCTTCCACGACAAATACTGAAGTAGGTTTCGGAGGGAAGGTACAATGACCCGATTCGATCAACCTGTAACGTACTACGCGATGACGCAGTCTCTTGCGAGCCACATTACGAGATCTTAAGATGGGATGACATTGTATTGTAGCTGAAGCGAGCTTGTGCATCGTAAAAGGATACGATATTATGATAATTTAATCTTTCATTGGACGCATCACCGTTACTTAACATTACGTTGATATTGATTAGCTTTTCTCGTCTATATGCAACATTTTTCTCTTTTGTTTATAATATATGATAACGTTTGTGTTATATACAAGTCAAGAAGTATCCAGAAAATTCAGAGAAATTATAAACTGTTAAGAAATATTTAAAAATATAAAATAATTTCTTTACTATCACGATAGATAGTACTGCGGTAAGAAGTAGTCTAACTTTCGATTACTATTCATAAAATTTTATAAAAATAGTTGAATAATTAAATTATGTATAGACAAAATAAAAGAACGTTTTGCATTGCAAGAAAATCAAGATAAAAACAAAGAATTTCTAAATTTTATCCGAATATAAGAATCATGCAGAAATAAAATTGTAATTTAGAAAAAGATAACAGAAATATGTTAATAATTTCATCATTTATTGATCGTTTATTTTTATTCCAATGCATTTTACTTTAATTTAAAATGTCTGTAAAAGACATAGATGTGAAACAAAATATTAGTTAATGCACATCGTCGGAAAGTTCCGCCCAATAAATTCATAAGTATTGATAGACTTCGTCCATGGAATTCGTTACATATTTTATAACATCCTATGAGCCGTAATTTTATGATACACCGCAGATGTCGTTCGATTAATTAATCCGACAGCGGTATTAGTGTCGGGCAGGCAGCGTTGGTCACTGACTTCGAAATCCGCGCCTAGCGAAGAGGAACACACTCGAGGCGACGGCGATGCAGCAAGTAGTTTCACCGTGTTAAATTAACCGAGCGCCGATCAAATCGATCGAAACGGGATAATGCCCGAAGAATGTAGCGCGCCGTGAAAGTTCTGCCTCCCTCGAAAGGGTCGGACGCGGAGGGAACGTCATCCCCGATCTGCCATTATAGATACGTGATCGCCGCGCTCGCAATTAGTCGCAGGTGATTACGTGCCGGACGGAAAGACGCGAGATATAGCTACATTTCTACGATGTTACCAAATCAGTATAATCGACAATCACCGCGGGATTACCTTACTTAGCGTTCGCTCGATGCGGCCCTCGTCTAGTGATCGACAGAAGCAAAATGAGCTTTTGTAGTAACACCGCACGGAAGCGTAACCGTTTATTCCGCATGTCGTGAAATAATGGATTTCACGATTTAATTGTCGAGGGTGATTAAGAACTACTTCTTTAGCAAATTGGATTTTCTTGCGTCAGTCTCATTTCTTATATCTATTCACTCGCGATCGGAAGATATCAAACGCGACAGAATGATAGCTGCAGAAGGTGATTGCGATGTCGTAATAATAATATAGTGATAAGTATTGTATAATAGATGTTATAATACCCTCAGTGCAAAGATAACTTGTTTCATTTTTGAATCGATAGATATCGACAAACTAATAATAAATTGCCGAACTGAAGTCGTTTGATCGATCAATCCGTAATATTTAAATTTTCCCTTTTGATTCTCAGGTCACGAAATACAATTGCCACACATTATTAAATAGTTTTTAATTATTAAAAACATCGCTTGCGCAATATAGCAGGTTTTTTCAAAATAGTTGTATTGTAGATGATCTATCTATATCTATATCTCTATTGTACATTTTTTGCCAAGAGTGATATAATTGTCCCTTGATGTCATTCTTTCCATAATAATTAATGCAAAAAATTAAAAAAAATTGATATTAACACTGCAATAATTAGCATTAGTATCTATATTATTTTAATTATGATTCTGCTAAAATGAAGTCCACTTATATAATCAATTAAAGAATAAAATTTTATAAACTAAAAATTCCTCTGAAGCTTCTTGCACTCTAAATCCACTATCGTTTCGTTTTCTTATCACTGTAATAAATGTGTTTACATTTTTGTCAAGGTAAAATTCTTCAATCGATAACATGAATCCATTAAATACAAGTAGCTTTCCGATTGTGCATTTCAGATAAAACGTACACTTTCGTTACCTCGCTATCTCACGGGTAAATCTTTGCCGCAGATATCTCCGTAAATATCCGATCCCTAATTTGCATCTAATGCAAATCGCAGTAAGAACCATCGAGCTATTTCAAGATAATTTCGCGTGTGTCCACGATCGCGCCTAAGGCTTCTTTCCGATGGGAAAGACAAAGTTAGCAGCTCTAACAAATTCCTCTTGTAAGAGGAATATCCACGAAACCTTGAGAGATCGAGACTTCATTATAAAACACACGATTACAGATGAGTGCCTGGAGAATGACTAGATAATAAGGAATGACGACGAGATCGCAATCGAATCCCATCTGTTTCCCACGCTCGTCCCGGTATTGTCAGGCGTTAGTGAAAACGGTCTTTCTTTCGCGTGAAACAAGCTCTCGGTCGCCCGCAGGAAATCGAACCGCCGCAACGAACAATTCCTATCGATCGCCGCGACTTGTGCTTATCGACGACGTTTCTCCCAGAATTGTTATCACCGATATATTTCCGCTTTTGCTTTCACCGTTCCCGCGACGCGAGACGCGCTCGCAAGAAAGCCGGGGAGAGACAATACAGGCTCGGCGGAATCTGTCATTTCCGCTACTAATTCTACCCGAGGACACTATCAATGAGGTACGAGCCGTTTGATCTGCGTTCCGCGTGCGGAACGTTTTACTTTGTTTGTGTTGAATAGATCGGAAGATTCCCCCGAGGAATATCGTGTCTGCAAAGGGAAGTTATAGGACGATCTCACGCTATTGAGAGATAATGGCGGTTTAAATATTACCAGTGCTTTGCAAAAGATTTATGTCGCGGAGGTTTAACTTGGAATCAGGAAATGCCGATACTGTTTCTCAATGCTGAATACCTAAACGTGTTGCACGAACGATATCTGAATGCTGCGTTATTATCTACTTATTTAGCTTTCAAACAAAATTTTTCAGTCTTTAAGAGCAAATAGTATAATCGAAAGTCTATGAATAATCTTGTTTTAAGAAGTTGCGAAGTTTACCCTTCTAAAAAGTTCCAAATTACTCTTTCTCTAGTGTTACTATAATATTTATTTTATATATATACCGCCCAAGTAGCAAACTGATGTCATTAGTTGCTAATTAATCAAATGACTAAAATGCCATTTGATGTCAAAATGACGATAGTTTACTACTTGAGTATATATATACAGGGTGTTTAGTTTTTAATCGCCTCAGGCAAATATTTCGAAAAATATAAAAGATACTGAAAAACGTTTTAGACAAAAGTTGAATGTCCTAAAGGGGGACATATGATTCCGATGTGAGTCATGTCGTAGATGTCGTCGATTTCAAGAAATTTTGAAGGCGACTAATTCCTTAAATGTAACTTCATTTTTTCCTTGAGATAAAAGTTGTAGATAATGCATAAAAATATTAGGATACCGTTATCAAGAAATGAATGATTTACGAGATATTTTATATTTTATGTCAAAATATTGTAAACTTTGAAGCAGTGTTGCCAGGTTTCCGGTCTTCACCCGGACAGTCCGGTTTTCGGAGGGCTTATCCGGGCGTCCAGTTGTTACGTCCAGATTCCGGAAAATTCGAGAATCGATTCTATCGATAAATTTCGATTCTGCAATGTTGAATGTTGAAGGATGGATGTTTTTTCAACATTGAATCTATGTTGAATTTTCTATATTGATTCTTAATGTTGCTGCAACATTGAAACAACGCTGCTGACTCACGAGCAGTATGCGGCATCGTCGCCGCCAGATGGACGCAGCAGAGTTCTATTTCTCGTAAGTAAAAAACCACCGGATAGAATATAAAAGA
>NJRL01000485.1:0-12159 GCA_003063815.1 Aphaenogaster rudis
TTTTTTAAATCATCATTTATTTTGTCAAAAGCTATGTTAAATCTAAAATAAAATTTTGAAAATTTAATTACTGAAATTCCAGTGGTTGCAATCTTTGACGAAAAATTTACGAGTGATAAAATCAACAGGTATATTCATACAAAGTGACGTAAGATAATATTCATTTTCAAAATTCTCATCTAATATCTGAGCTTTTGATGAGACGTATTGGTTACGTGTCATACGAACAAACGAAGGGATGTGATGTACCCAATGAAGTAATTCGGGACAAATCGAACGCGAGACCAAAGACAAGGGAAAAAAGGGTAGGAATACGAGAGAGAAGATAAATTCGGGATAGATGTGTGGGGTGGAGAGAGAGAAAGAGGGATGGGGGGGAACACACAACGTCGGTGGCGAGATGGGAATTCCCGGGGCGGGATAATCCCGAGGGCGAGGCGAATTTCCGGAAACTACTGCTAGTATGGAAGGGATACATCCAGCCGAGTTATCGACGATAATCGAAATCCGGAGGAGTCCCTCGTGCCTCGTTCGTTTTCCCGTGCGTAGGTCCACCTACTGAAAACGACCGGAGAAACGGGGAACGGCGGGGCGTATTTTTGAGCCCGGCGAGGCAGAATAGGAATCCATTTTCGAGGAACGAGCGGACGCGCGATACAAGATGATACCTGAACCAAACATGAGGTGAAAATTACGAAATAGGAATGACGGATGTATCTTTGTTTTCGTTCACGTATATTATATGTATCGCTTTCTGAATGAAACGCGTTATTTTTCGAATAATAAAGTCGATATAGTCAGCCGTGCTTTGTATTAATAAGTCGTATGTGTGTAATTATATATATTATATATATAATAATTGTTATTATATTATACATAATATAATAATATATTATGTTATATTATTATACATACATATATGTGTAATATGTTTAATAAGTCATATCACATTTATTATGACGTTAAATGGCAAATTGATTGAATAATTATTTTATATTCCACGAGAAAATTATTACGTACAATTGTTGTCAATCTATGGTTTCTTGAAATATCGCGTAATGTCTTCATCTGATCTCGATTCGAATTACCATTCTATACATGTCCGATGTAATTTACATCAGAGATTAATTTAATAGCTTAACTTTATTATAGAACCGCACCGATTCGCTTGTAGAGGTATTCTTCGTTAATATGCTATCAGATGTAATTGCCCGAACTCCCTTGTATAAAGCAGCATTAACCAGACCGCTAAAACTAATAGTCTCATAATTTTGATTTATGCAATAACTAGCGGCATAATTTTCGTCCATAATTTACTTGTATTTGTTAATAACTTTTATACAAAGGTACACCGTGTATTTTCAAATAATATGATTTTCAGGTTAAAGTGCAGAAGAGAATTAAATGTTGCATGAAATCATATCGAATAACCGTGACATCGTTTAATGCGCTTAATTAGGCAACGGCGAGCGTAATTAAGAGGCGGACGGACGCGACACTTGGCGCACGGTGTGAAAGTAATTTAACACAGAGAAATATTTTCGCAAGGATTCGCGGCGGTAACAAAGGGAATTTTAGCAGGAGCCTGTAACGGGACAAGATTGTTATCGTTTCCCAAAGTTGACTCACGGTGTTGATTCGTCTAATTGGAGAGAGAGTTTTTTTTAGCTCTTTAGGGGGAGAGACGGTTAAATGTTGGTTGAATGGTTTACCGACCGTGGGGTAAATAGCGAGCCCATCAAGAACGAAGCTCTGCGGCTAACGCAAATTTTGACTAGCTGTTTGCAATAACAAGGCGCGAATGAAATTCCGCCCGCGCTGAATGTTGAGATTGCCCTTTTAAAGTATCCTCCTCCTCGTTTCCGCGCGCACGAATGGTCGTTGACGCGTTAAGTTTTTGAGGTTTTATTATGGTTTGCACAAACATAACGCTCTTCCTCTTTGTTCCGTACAAAGGAAACAGAGACCGCGTCTCTTAATGAATAGGTTTAAAAAGGTTCTTATATAAAAATAAACGAAAAAGTCAGTGCACGCGAGTACGAGAAAATCTTTCTTTTGCTGCTCTTGCTGCGTGAAAGTCATTCATAATCAATCCTGCTGTTTCGTTCGAATCTATTCTCTTTTCCAAAATATGACGATCCTGCAGGAGGATTGAGAGAGAGACACTCTAACTTTTGCAAACCACATTTATCAATTTGTTAATTTTTATTTCTGGATTTTGTGTTTATAAAATATTAAAAAATATATATATATAGAATATTTGCAAAAAAATAAGAGGAAAGGGAATGTATTTTATTAAAACAACAAACGCTTTTACATACGCAAAACATTGAAATCCGCGCGTTTTACGCATGCACAACAAACGAACATACCAGCGGGATTATCTGGGACCATCGCTCGCGTTGTTTGTTTTGCATCATTCATAGCAAACAGAAGTAATTGGAGGGTCAAAGGAGAGATTGATTATGTGCGGTGAAAAAATCATGGAACCCTCAAGGATGATAGGTGCAGGTGCGTTCAGCGAAATAGGGATCGATATGACACGCGGGATCCCAAAATTCGTCAGCCTCCCTCTTTCGCATTCATCTCCCCTACCAATCGTCGTTTTAACGTCGCCGGCCACCCCAAGCGTTTATTTATTTGCACGCGGTATTCGTATGCCACACGTTGCCTCGTTTCCCGCTTCTCAGGCTCGACGAGCGGATGGTGAGACGGTACAAGGGTGAAGGCAGGACGAGAGGGAAGGACTCCCGAAGGTCGAGAATGCGACGCAGGGCCCGCGAGGGATGAGATTCCCGCGAGTCGCGCTGGGGTTGTAAAATCCACGAGCGAGACTCAAAACCCGTAATCACAGTTCGCGCCAGCCGCCCACTATGATGGAGCACCTTCGCGGAAGGAAGGGAATGAAGGGAAAACCGCTCGGAGCTGGAAAAAAGCAGCGGATAACTCGAGCTTGCCGTCTGAACATTACATGAATTTCTTCACGGAAAGAATGATTTTGCTGAAATATTTAAATATTTGGCAAGATACAGATTTAAAAATAATTATGTAGGACGCCCAAAATAGTTACTAGAATATCAAAACTTTTTGCAATATTATCATCATGTTTAAGTGTCCTACATAGTTGCTTTTGATGGTCTAACAAAATTATTTTCAGATCTGTATCTGGCCAAATTTTTAGATATTTCAGCAAAACCGTTCTTTCCGTGTTTCTTCAATACATCTCGTTGGCCTTTTTATTATTAAACTGTTTTTGAACAGTTTTATCCGCTGCTTCCAATAATAATCGAATTTTTAAGTCGTCAACTTTTGGCTGTATCGCCAATCAATTAATGTTATCGCTTAAAAGCGACTTTTCTACAAGATTTTCGACTGTCAACGGATTTAAAGGGCAATTAAAAGTGATCGTGACGCGTTAACAAAGCTTCTTCCGACCGCGAGGGCGGATAAACCGAGACACGCGAGTGAGCTCGCGGTCAATCTACACAACAAAAGATTTTCCATGCCGGGGAATGGCGGTGGAATGGAGAAAGGAGTGAGAGTGGGAGCTTTTCGACCACACCGGCGAAATGGAATGCCCTGAAATTTTATATTTATGCTTCATGTCTGGGTTATATATATTGCCGGTTTCGGTAGGAACTCGACCGAGTGGACAAAATCGATATCGGTGTAGATCTACGCATGTCGATCTAACCCGGATCGGTAAATTGAAATCCATAACCACGATATGTACCTCCACATATCTCGGTTACCATGACGGAGTATCTCGTCTTCGAGCGGTAAGGGAATGAATCGACACCGATGCAATTCTCGCGTTGTGTCGAATGTTCTGCGATTTCACTTTCCCTTCGTTTTCGCCACGTAAAAAACTAGTTGAGACCACCTCAGTTTCGTAGATGATTTCCGCATATTTAGATATTGCTAATATAAGCCGTGATCTGATAATGAAATTTTATTTCATTGGATAAACTTTTAGTTTATATAATAAATTGCACGTTACGAGAATACCAATTTATATTCCAGTAGATGAGAAAAGGGTAAAATATTTTATTGCTTGATATCGTTGTTTGTTAAATTTGTCTATTATGCTTGAAAATATTATGGTTATAATATTTTCATTTGTATGGTATTATTCGATATAATTAAAACGGTGTGGTTTTGCCACACTTTCTAAATGCCGTAATATATAACTTTTTATCGACAGCAGAGAAAAAAAGAGGAAGCATGAATAGAGATTGCGAGAGGGAAGCAAACTTATGGATAAAATGATGATAAAACTTTCGTCGCCATAAATAACGTCGTATCTCGTTACTTTATGATTATTAGTGATTCTTAGATAGCCGTTGGCGGAGTCTCTATTTATAGTCTAACACCGATAAGAATATGCTTTATACGTACGATGAACCTACAGAATCAGAGTTCCCTCGTTTTAAAGTAGTCGTTTACGAAGAATATCTCTCACAGAATTATTCAGGTCTTCTCGGTTATAGCACGAGATTGATATAAATTACCATCGACGAGATAGAGAATGAAATATGTTATAAGAAGGCTGTAGCCTCTTAAATTGATAAACGATGAGATTTCCAAACGAAATTAGAGCTTAAACAGATTAATGAATAATTATAAAATCAAGGATAATTTGGAAATGAATAATTATAAAATGACAAAACTGGGCAAATGAGAGTAACAGCGCGGTAATTAATGCGCAAAGTAAAACATATATTTACTTATCTAATACAATGGTATGATAGACGAACGTTTCGGACTCATTTCGAGCCATCTTCAGCGACATAAGTTGAAATACAGATTCGGTGTTCATATTATTTCCATCCCGTTCCTACTGACATCGGGTAAGTTGGAGACTAGATCATTATCTCACGCTTTATCTTCCCAAGAATTTATAATTATAAATCAAATAATTTCATTGTCCTCTTTAGTTTTTCACTTAGTCCACAAACTAATGGAATATACACTTCCTAATTGTTGAAAATTAGAAGGTCCCCACACCGAACACGTCAGGAACGGGATGGAAATAATATGAACACCGATTCTGTATTTCAACTTATGTCGCTGAAGATGGCTCGAAATGAGTCCGAAACGTTCGTCTATCATACCATTGTATTAGATAAGTAAATATATGTTTTACTTTGCGCATTAATTACCGCGCTCTTACTCTCATTTGCCCAGTTTTATCATTTTTTAAATTTAAGAGTCCTTGATAATTAATTTTTATTTGAATAATTATAAATTAAAAAATAATTTTAAAAATTAATAACTAAAAATGGACGTGTGTAAATCTCTTTATAATATTAATTTTCAGTAACGCATTTGCACTTTGCTTGTTTTTATCGAACCGTATGCGAAAGATCACGTGATAAATCTCACAGATATAAACGGCCGATGGAACATTAAATGATTTTATGACTCAATGAAATGGCTTTTTTAAGTGATCATAAAGTAAGGAAATATCTTTTTAATACATTCAGGAAACTTTCCTTTGGCAAATTAATTAAATTCTGGCGGCCCTTAGTATTCATGGTTCTCTCACAGCGTATTACGCGCTACTCTCGAAATGCCATTGTTCTCTGTTTTCGGGGTCATCACGCGAGCTTACTTGAGTCCCTCCAGATTCGGACGACGTTACTTACCGCGTAAGTTACGATCGCTGTAGCGGCGAGAAGTTGAGAAACGTTCTTATGTGCTCGACACGCAATTAAGTGGGCTTTATTCTCACGGACAGGACATTACTTTCCGCGTCCCCTCTACCCCCGCGGAGATCCCGCGTTCCCTCTGCGCCACCGTCCAACGGTTACCGCACCCTGCTTTTGTTCGCGTACAACGATCCCTCGACACACGAACGGTAATTCACCCCCTCAAAACGGCGCACGTTCGTCGACAAAACGATACGCGTGCGCGACATAATTTCGTTAACAAATAATCGTGTTACGACGTTGCTCCGGTAAGCGATGAGCAAGAACAATTGCCATGTATTATTATTATGACAGTGACGGAGCAGCCGCGCGTGGGAATTAGCAACAAAATTAGGAATTTATCGTGCAAGAAATTTTATCATACAAGAAGCTCTCCACTGGTCTCTGTTATTTATCGAAATATTTTACGTCTCCATATATTAGATATACCTATCATTTAATTATTATTCCATTCAAATATGTGTATACAAGGCGGAAGCTTACAGGCGAGACAGACTTCGAGTTTATCGAGGAATTTTATCACCGAAATTTCACCTGGACACGACGTGACATCCCGTATCGCGCGCCTTTATGCGCGTATGCACCTTTTACATGAATAAAGACATTGCCGCTTTCGTTTATTTTCCAGAGATACATATCGACAGGAAGTGAACGCTCCTCTCGACACAATCGACAGTCCTCTTCGAACAACCGCGCGGAATTTAAACCCGTCGTCGCGCGAGTCACATCGTTACATCGAGCACAAAGAATGACGAACGGCGCTCTTTTCGGCTCGGATATCGCGATTGTTACCCGACAGCGTCGGCGACGACCTACTTCTGACACCGACGCCGACATTATTTTTCGTTAAACGAATGGTCCGCAGTAGCGCGAGCGCGGATTTGAGAAACGCAAAATTATGTGGGCTTTATTCTCACGGACGAGTCATTACTTTCCCGTGACCTCCTTATTCACTCTGCCCTCCTCCACCGTTCTCCTGCCCTTCCCCCCTTCCAAACCCCCACGTTCCGTAGCCGTGCGCGGGTAACGATCCCTCGCGAGCCTGTAATTTTCACCCCGAAATGGCCCATGTCGTCCAATTGGACAACGATAATAAGAACAATAGCGACAAGAATAATTGCTACAGTAATAAGGAGAATCACGGCGCCGGAAGTGATCTCGCTTATTGTAAAAGATTGCCCTTGTCCCTGTCTACGACGTGGAAGATGATAATACTCTTAATTAGCCGAAGCTATTTAAAATTCCCTCGTTCAAATGTAGGAAAATTAAGCTCACGGAATATCTGGAAAAGAAACCTAATGGACTGTACATGAAAGTTGAACTTCTTCATATAATCCCCTCATAACGTCGTCTTTGTAACGCTTCTTGTTCATTTTCTGCGTAAGCTGAATTAAAGATCTAGCTGAAGTATCAAACGTATTTTTGTGCTTTAAATACATGTACCGCAAATAATCCCCGTTAGCGTGCACGTTATCTAAATATTAACTTTGTTCATACAAATTACCGCATTCGAAATAAATTTACATATTGATCGGAGGAGCCTGGATATACGCGGATGTACATCAAAAGTTTTTAAAACGTATAATGTACGTTACATTGCAAATATGCGCCTCGGACATTACATTTCCCGTACTTATCCTTTTGCAGCGCGGAATAACGAAGCTTGCGAGATCGCAATATATTTCTCGAAAAAGATGTACGTCGGCGTACCAGAGATTAATGGTAAGCAAGATATTTTCCAGGAGGAAAGAGATATTGCAACTACGGTAAAATCGCATGGAAATTCCTAATAATTTCTTCGAATTAAATGGCAACTTGTAATTTACCAATACGGTGGATATTTCGCTAGATCTTAATTCATAATCGGAAGCTGACTTCATAAGACGCAGCCGTGGAGTCGACAAAAAGCTCCTGCGACGCAAGAACGTTCGTATATCAGGCGAACTTAAGGAGATGCGTTTTCATGGATGCTAAATTACCTCGCGCAGTCTCCTCGGCCGTTCTCCGTGTCTTCCCCCTTTCGACGTGGAAGTAACGACCCCCGCGAGGCTATAAGTCACCCTCCGAAATGGCCCGCGACAACGTACGCCGATGTTACGCGCCCCTTATTTCGGTAAAGGGACCGTCGCGCGACCGGACGCGAAATTTCTTGATTAAGACGAGAACGCGTGACCCGACGTGATTATACGAACACGACGGCTGCGTTGCGTCAATATAAATACTTCAGTTAAACCTGGCTTCAACTCGCTCGTGTCTACACAGAGTAACCCAAACGAGATATACAGGGTTCGCCAACGAAAAGTTTCCACCCCGTTAATTCTGTAACCAATTGATTTTTGTCAAAAATGCCGATACACGTCAATATTGTTTTCAATGGGGCTGTATGATTATGATAAATGTAACCATGTTACTTCATTCCCTTAATTGGGGTAGCTACCCCCCAAAAAATCTTAAATAGCACAATAGGGGGGTCAAATAATTATCATTTCAAAGGTAATTCTGATTCTCTTCACAGCGTTGTCTATTTGTTTTAATTTGAGTGAATATTTTTCGAAAAATCGTATTTGGAAATTTTGGGTACAAAAATTCCAAAATTAGTTTGTTTGCTACGAACATTTTGAGGTACATTTTACGGTGTTATCCGACAACACTTATAACACACTTATAACACAAATAGACACCGCTGTGAAGAGAATCAGAATTACCTTTGAAATGATAATTATTTGACCCTAATTGTTATTTAAGATTTTTTGGAGGGTAGCTACCCCAATTAAGGGGATGAAGTAATATGGTTACATTCATCACAATCATACAGCCCCCTTGAAAACAATATTGACGTGTATCGGCATTTTTGACAAAAATCAATTGGTTACAAAATTAATGGGGTGGAAACTTTTCGTTGGCGGACCCTGTATTTCCATAATAAAGATCCGAGGCGATCTTGAAAACCAAATAGCTGAGAGATAAAAGAATTTATTTGTGCGTCACGCGGTTACTAAGTGTGCAATTTTCTCCGAAATGTTTTCCAATAAAGTGACATTTGAGCTTGCAAAGATATGTATATGAATCTCATCCTGGCATAGTTTTCAAAAAGACAATATAAAGTCTTTCTCTTAAAACGCGGTTTGTGGAGGACAAGAGACCGAGCGTGGGTATTACAAACGAGCGCAATCACCGCAGTATTTCTAACAATATAGATTTTTGTCCGCGCCATGTGGACAAGCAAGCAATGCGTCCGCACCGCGTTGGTATCTTTGTTGCGTATGACTTTGTTGGAGTTCGCATCTGATACGAATTCGCGTCCGAAATATCGGAAATGCTGCGGGAAAAAACCGATACATGCGCGATTGGGAAGACGACGCGAGTAACGCCGCGTAATCGAACGTAACGTAATCTCGTTATTGTCCTCGTTGTCGGCGCAACGAAAAAAAAAAATCTACCGTTCGGACGGAAACGCCGGGCACGCCCGGTGAAAAAAAAAATCGCTCGGCCGAATATAGATTTGCGCGAACGCGTTTTAATGGATGGCCGGGTATTAATCGCGTTCGTCCCCCTTCCCCCCTTCCCTCCGAGTAATTAGCACGCACTCGGTGCCCGGAGAAATTTAACATTGCGTATCCCCGGCACTTTAACTGAATAACTGTCGAAGTGTCCCAACAATTTTGCCGGGCATCGATTTTCGCTGGATAACACGGCAATCCGCTTTTTGTCGAACGCGCTGCAATCATAGCGAGACAATCTACAAGTATCGAGCTTACGCGAAGTGATTCGAAACGTCCGATGGACCTGTAAAGGCAATACGAATTTCGCGGAACTGAGCAAAAATTCAGAAAGCAAAATACTGTAAAATGCACATCAGCAATTCTATATACTGTTCACGACAATCAGGATCGCTTTAAAACGGGCGATTTTATCGATTAAGTTTTCACGAATACCGGCAATTTTTAAATGTACGATCTATATTCTGAAAAAATTTAGAAAAAAATATGAAAAGCGTTCACGGATCTTTTGCAACTTCGAAAGTTACGCTAATGAGAATGTGTGGCGACTTTGCAAGTTTATTAATTATATCTTGAAAACAAGAAAGTTTCCAATCGCGAAACTTTGGTAGTAAAATAGCCGCATTACCATTGTGATTAACAACGCGCCATGTCGCATAACCACTGATTATCCTTACTAGAAGAGAGAGGAGGGCAGGGAAGAATGGCAACGCGGATCCTTGACACTTTGACAGTCCCTGGAATGAGAGCGGGGTGACCGAGGGTGGAAAACCGCGACCGTCCTCGCCCCTCATTGACAGCTGTCAGGCGTCACAGTTGGAAAGTTTTACGAGGACGAAAGTTGATATTGCTGCGCTTGCAGCTTTCTCCAACGCAAGCTTGCTTCCTTTTACCATGCACTCTCTCTTTGTCGTGCATTTAGCTGGAAATGATCGATGTACTCGCTGATATACAAATAGTATACAAACGAATGGAATCTTCTCGCCAGATATTGAAAAAATTAACACCTACGAAGAATGTAAAAGCCTTTTTTCTATAAATTCAGCAGTATTTCAAATCAAGCAGTTTCTCTGAAGATGTCAAATACAGGAAGTATTTCGGTAGTTGCATTTCAGAGTAACTTCCATAAAGCGGAAGCTTAAAATTAACCGGCACTTCTTTGAGTCATTTATTTAAGATCCTGGAACTCGATCTGCTTAAACTATTTATTCCCAACACTAACAATATATCATCTAATTCCGTCGTCCATCAAATTCTCGTTGCGGAGAAATCCATTAATAGCCGGATTAATGACCGAGCGCAAGGTTGAGTCTACTTTAACCGAATTATGAGTTCCTTTTGATTCCAGGATACGCGATCTATCCTCATCGCGCGATCGCTTTGAAATTTCGGGAATAGGTAATATCGTGATAATCAACTTCAAAACGCTTGATGTTAATGTATCGTGAAATGCTTAATGGGGTGGACCGAAACGTTGCCGCGCCGGCGTCAACACTATTAACTCCGCAGCAAAAGCCGAACGTGCAGATTACTTCTGCGTTCGCAGCTACCAATCGAGAAACGTCAGTCACTTTTTTGTCCGCTGATGTGGCGCGTGTCAATGGGCCGCGCGAGACATTTGCCGATAATCGGGGTTACAGAATATTGACGAGCGCGCTTTCATCGTTTTCAGAACGTGCCTTAACTATACTGCCGAAGCATATTTCATAAAATTGTCGCGCGAAAAAGGGCTCAAAGAGCCCCGAGAGATATCTTTATTTAAAAATTCAATAATTTATCAGAGAGTAACGTAATACATTTCGTGTCACTGCGCGCATTATTATTATTTTTTTTATTTGACAGCCGCGATCGCGCGCAGATGCAAACGCGAATGCACGATTTTGCATTTACGTAGGAGAAATTTAATAATTTATCGAGTAACGTAATACATATCGTATCACCGCGTGCATTATTTTTTATCTGATAGCCGCGATCGCGATTTTACGATATCAACGTCAGTGCGAGATTTTAACGAACACTCGTCGGTCGAAAAATTTTGGTATTTCTCGCAAACACTTCAGTTAAACGTACGGCTTATTATATCAATCCGTTCGGTGCGATATGGCAGAAATAGTCGACGCGGCGCGGAAAAGGAAATTCGATAATCGCCGCTTTAATTTTCAGCGCGCGCGCGCGCGCGCGACTCCGACGGGACGAATCGTTGAAGAAGGAAAGAAAAAAGGATGTAAAAAAATGAAGTTCTCTCTCATATCGAGAGCACGCGAGAGAGGGAGGACAACGCGCTCGTTCTCGATGACGACGTCACGGATTGAAATGGCGCGTAAAATGGCCACTGCTCCCAAGGGCGAAATATTCGAAGTCTCCAATTTTATCTCTCTTCTGTCTCTCCTCCCTCCATATCCCTTTCCGTTCGCGTTAAAAACGTTGGCCGCTCGCCACATTGCGTGCGGGAAAATAATACGGAAAATAATAAAAAATTTAATTATTTATATACATATATATAAATATAGTATTTTTATGTATATATATATTTTTCTATCCACTGTGTTTTTAATAACTGACTAGATATATAACCGGTTAATATAATTTGAATGCTACATATTAACTAATGTGTAACCAATTAATATAATTTAAAGAAATTTTATAATAAAATTATGGCACTGAAAAGGAATTTTTCATTAAAATATATATGGACTCTCGAAATTAAAATAAAGGTATAAAAATGGGCAAATAAGAGTAACAGCGCTGTAATTGGTGAGCAAAGAATTAAACAAAAATTAGTTCATTCTTTAAACAAATAAATATATTATTAAATCGCGTACGTTTCGGCTGCATATTGAGCCATCTTCAGCATTAAACAAAGCTTGAAAAGATGTATCTCACGCTCACAGGATCACCAGGTGAGCCAACATTCCCCTTTTTCAGTTAAATCTTTTTCAGTTAAATAA
>NJRL01000485.1:20349-90249 GCA_003063815.1 Aphaenogaster rudis
TAGGTGGTAAAATACTTTTGACCGGTAGTGTATATACTAACCGTATCGAGGAAGATACGTTTTCTCTTCTATTCGTTGGTATATTCTCATGAGGCGACAACGCTATCGTCGGCGAAACGCCACACGCGAAATTTCGGTAAGTAAATACCTCTATGAGCGTAGAACTTGGCGAGTTTCCTCGCGGGCCGGGGAAAACCTTCCACGGTTTTCATACTCGCGCGCCAAGTGCGAAGTACAATACGAGTGCGGGACTTCGAACGACTTCTTTCGACACTCCTTTCGCGGACTCGTCGCGGAAACACAATTTTCTCGTGTCGTATTTCCCCGGTGCTTCCACTTACACGATCGCGGTCTACGGGTTGCGCCCGGATTTTCGCGAATTTTAAACTGATTTCTTCGTCGGTCTTTCGGACGCGTGGATATTAAAGCTAAATAAATATAAGGGGAACAGGTATGACCAGTTATTGCGAATTTCAATCAATTTTTCTTTTTTATTCTGAATGTTTTCTATGTGCGCAGCTAAATATTCGATGCGATGTTAAACGTAATTTTTCTTCCTGCCGATTAATCTGGATATTCTTAATTAACGCCCATCGTCAATTCAGCTTTAAATCTTCATTGTGCCCTAAATCTGTCGTGAAATCAGTGAAAGTAACGATCAGAAATATCCAGACAAAGCGCAGTTTTAATCCGTTTTTTTTAAACTGTCTCCCCCGAAACCGATAATGCAAGAATTTTCATTATACTGCCCGCAATCGACGTAGCAATCAGGCTGCTTCACCCTCTGGTTAAACTCGTTTCGAGGGTCAACAGAGGATCGTCTCTTCTCGGACAACTCGGTAATCTTTTTGCATCTCTCTTAAAGTAGTCGCCGGATTTAATTTCTTCGAAGCGTTTTACGAGCAAAATATTAAAAAACGACACGACCGCGTAACGTAAATCAAAGTAATATTGATGACAGCAAATTGAAACGACGACGGTCGGTTTTAAAGGAGAATGCCGCATCGTATATTGAGTTCTACTCCTCGACGGATAAGCGAATAAACATTCAATTATTTAACTCTTGATTTTTTTAATGCTATACATTATTTTTTGTCAGTATCACTACGCCGTTTTTATCGGATAGAAATTAAGAGTTATTTCGTGTCTATCAATTTCTACACAGCAATATTCGTCTTTTATTCGTACATTTTATTTATGCACGTTGAAAGCATTATGAACGGGTCCCGGTGATGTCATCGAAGTCGAAATTGCGAAGTTTCCGCCTGAGGAGTGGTGAGAACGGATTTCGTTATGGAATCCAAGAAAGCCGCTTGACTTTACACCCGCACAAACTTTATCCCAGACGCATTCGCGAGAGCAGGAAAATTGGTACAGTCGCGGGTATAAATGCCTGAAGAGTTGACAGGTTTCGACAGTGTACTACGACTGTAATATACATTTGTATCTATTGTAATATGGACAATACACAGTGGAAGAGTAAACTTGTAACATTTAAAAAGTATACTAAAAACGTCAGAATGGAAGAAAGATCATTCAATAAATATAATTAAAGAAAATATCCGAATTTAAGTTTTGTTCAAGTACAAATAAATTTTGAGATAAGAGAAAAGTCTATAACAGTTATAGACTACAATATACTTGTTTGTAATAAAGATGAATTATCTTCTTAATAATTCAGGATTAAAAATGGACTTCTTTTTAAGAATGTCTTCGAATATTATGTATTTTTCTTGAATCTTTATATATGCATATCCAAAACTTGTATTTAATTATCTATTATATAAGAGATTATCTAATTTCATGTAAAATCTCGAGAGTCGTTGTTACAATTGATATTCGCTAATAAAATACAGTAGATGCAGCGTCGTCACACTCTCTTTCAATTTAAAATAGCCAAATTTATTAAAACATTTTAAGCGTTGTTGATTTTCAATTACTTGCAAATTTCGACATCGAAGTTTTTTGACTGAAAGTCCAAAAGCAGAATTTTATTTTGCAAAGGGTAGAATGTTAACTTTCTACTAATTTCGACGACTGTACCTTAAGAGAGACGCAGGGGAGATTTGTATAAGACTTCGTTCGTGCAAAGTCTGACAGAGGGAATGGAAGATTCCTGCGGAATCTTCGGAAATACAGCCGCGGAAGCGCCTAATATTGTATTCATGAAGTGACGAGCGTTCGAGCCGTTCTGAATAAATAAATAAATAAATAACCGAACGCCCGAGCGCGCGCAAACTGTACGGTCGGTGGCTGTGCGTTTGTACACGGATATGGTATAATCCGCGCCTACGTTGGATATTGTGCATGTACACCGCTATGTAGATATACGTACACATTTACCAGCCATGTATACGCACACACATACACACAGATACACACGGAACGCGTTGCAGAATGCGGAGACAGAGAAATGGTCGGCGGGGATGGTGAGAGTCGACCAGCGGTGGAGGTTGACAACTTCGAGAGCTCTTTCAATTTATCTCATCCCCCGGAGCATCTCTTTCCCTCCCTCCCTCCCTCCCGCCCTTCCCGCGACCGCGCGTCTCTATTCTTCGGCCGTGAGCCTTTATTTCTGCATTCGAACGCTTTCGTTCGCGCTGCGGTTTCGCGCGCTGCAATATTTTATTAAAGTCCTGTCACGTTCGCGAGGTGGAACATCGCCTCGGCGATAAGAAATAAGTATATTTAAACCGGGAGGCTCGATTATAAACGGACGTTTCTACTGCAATACTGCTTTAATAACCGATAGCGTGATTTACACCGTCATTTTCATGAAAGATGGCTCTCCTGTGTGCTACACGAAGAAATAAAATAGATCGATTGCTCGCCATAGCTCGTATAGCTCGCTAGTAGATTTGTTAATAACAATGACAGCATAGCAATGGCGAACTGAAATTAAAGACTATCTTGGAACAAAATATTGTAATTTAGCATAAAATAATTATTCTGTATAATAATGAAAGATACATCAAAGAGAATTATTTTATCAAAAAATCTAAAATTAAAATAAAATGTACTCTCTTGCGCTCGACAAAATAATTAATTGTTTTAAGCATACCTACATTATAATAATGATAATTACTACCATTATTATTTTTATGGTAATTCTAACAATCATAATAATAATAATAATAGCCCGTTTAAACGGAAATGTACCATCATATGACAAAATTACAAGATTGCAGTGTAAAATGATCAAGCGGTCATTAAGTATGGCATTACTTTGGAAGTAATAACGATTGCGTAACGACACACTCGCGAAATGTCCTATTTAGCATTCGGGGTGCGTTAACCGCGGATAACGCTTTGTCAGTTAATTAATAATTACACGGCTTAGTTAATAATAATCGCGCGCCCGGTCCGTCCTCGACAAAGAGGAAATATTAATTCGCCCCTGTTTTCGCGAGTGTTCCGGCTGAAAGCTCGGCGATATGTCCGGAGCTTTAGGGATGGACGGCCGTGAAGTGTCGACAAAAGCGTTTCGTTTGCAGTTTTCGAGCGCGCGGGACGCTCCTCGTACAATTCATCGTGCGATCGTCATCCGTCAGAATGTCTGCCATTCGAGACCCCCCGGACTGCGGATTACCGTTGTTCAAACGTAGGGTCCTCAGGACGGTCGGCCCGTCGTTCTCCCATTCTCCAAGGATCCCATCTTCGTTCCTCGTCCTTCGTTCTTTCACCCCCCGGCGACTCTTATTTGAGCAATAAAATGCCGCGCGCGCGAGAGAACCCTTCCGCGATTATATTGACCCTACCGGGAGAGAGTTGTCCGGCAGGAGTTCTCGAATTCCGCGAAGGGCTGCGTGAATACTCCGTCGAAGTGTTGCGCTATTATATAATGGCAGTTTATTAACGGTATTATGGATACCGTAAAGAACTTGAGGCCTCAAGCGTTGTCCAGTGCCGCTGCCCGTTGTGTGTGGCACGCATGTTAATTTAATTAGACCGCTACTTCGGTTTAATACGGCGTGCGCGGAACAATGCGTTGCTACCGCAGTGGTATGAATTTGAAAAAGGGATTTAATTAAAACATGATGCTTGGTGTGTTGTTACGTCCGCGCGAGATATGCCGCGGTAACATTCTTTCAATTTTAATTATGCAAATTATACCTTCAATTATATTCTCATTTACCTACTGTAACGCATTTTATTAAGCTTTATCATTTATTCGAACATTTATTGTGGTAAATGTGATAAGGTTATTGTTACGAGTATCGACTACATCGACGAATTACGAAAATACGAAATAATGTTAATAAAAAAAAAAATAGATATATATATATAATGATGGTCTATTATACATAAAAGTGCAACGTAATATATGCCTGTCAGATGTAAAATTATTTCTTTATCATACCAGTTATATTCGAATGATACTATCGACGTCTTTGCATTTAGCCTCATTGCAATAAATTACAAATTATTGGATAGATCACGGAAACGATTTCATTAGAGGACCGAATGGCCTCTTTGATCTCGTAATACAGATCGATGTTAGCATTTGTCAAGCTAGCCAGTGCCTACAAATAACGCTTTCAACGGCATCTGCAAACCTGCCAAATCGGTATATGGCTACTATAAAGCCGGGCGTTCAATAACGCGTTACTCGCGCCAATTTTCGCGCGAGTTCAACTGTTAATAGCAACTTGCAGGTGTACGCGCATCCGTGAAACAGTTCGTAATCAGCGAAAATTGCCGTGAATCCTGATACACCCGACCGAAGCACGCTATGAGTAGCACTTGCCGGCGCAACAACTGTCGCGGGATAACACTCGCTGTATACTTAGAGTTCAGCTTTACAGCACCGAGATATTGAATCAGGAGAGAAAGCATACAACACTAAAATTGGATGGCGCATGCGAAAATGAGATACGCAAATTTTTTAATATGATTTATAACTGGCTCCGCGTGACACGCGCGCGTAAAATTGCATTTTAAATGTAATTTATTAAAAAATTTTCTCTCTCTTTTCTCTCTCCCTCCTCATGATACAGTCGCGTTTGCGTAATCACCGTCCAATTATCATCCGCTATTTCCAGACCTGAAGGAACAAAGTCATCGTTTTGCGAAATGCTGTGAAATGCTGATATTATCATTCGTAAATTTTCGTACAGGTAATAACGTCATGTAGGGTAATATACGAGTCTACGGCAGCTGCCATTTCCCTCCACGTTTGAGTAATAAAATACCACGCGGTGGTCCCTCCCTTAGTTATATCGCCCTTTACAGAGAGTTGTCTAAGATCTCGAATTCCTTGAAGGGCTTCGAGGATGTTCCTCAGAGGTGGTGTGCGTACTAGTTTCAAAGTACTGGCGATGTAAGCTCTTGGGAAATTGCCTATTCAATTATAAGACACGCTGATACTTGCAAATTCAATTACGCAAATGTATACTGCATGGTATCTATATTTTATGATATTCTAATTACTTCCTGATTTTTTTAACGTAAACGTATTTCTAATAACAATTTTTTGACCAGTCTTAATCAGATAATCTTTCGTTGAAAAGAATTTATTTTATTAGTCTTAATTTTCAATATAAATTATTTTTAAATGACAGTAATTTAAATTAAGGTATTACCATTAAAGATCATTAAGAAGTCCATTTGAAATAAATTATAAGAAAATATTTTCTTATTTATTCATCGGCTTTATTCACAGTTCCTCCTAACTTAGAAACTACCTATGTTTCGATACTTTTATCGAGAAACAATCGATTCCAACTTGGTCAAGGAATCCCTACATGAAAAGAATGGCCATTGTTGCACGACACTGTGGCTATATTTATACACGTAGTTTTCCGTATGTGCATACAAACTGTCTTCAAACTTTAGTCGTTGTCATTCTTGAATGCGCATATCATCTATAGATATCGCAAGAACTTTGTTGCTTATTTACCCGCATTTCATGTAAATTACTCGGACATATTTTCGCATTCCTTAACGTCGTTTCCACGGAAGTTAGGACGCAGCCTGTCTCGGCGTACGTTGACATTCCCGAAGAAAGTTACGCGGATCGAAGAATGCGGTTCTTCGTGACGAGAAAATTCCAGTTGAATGCGGTAACATCCTTAAAAAGCCATTCAGCCCGGGAATAATTAAAGACTACCGAACGAGGGTAACGATGGCCTCGCGTGGATATCCATGTCGAAAAGGTAATTCTACTGCACGCAAAGATGGGCTTCTCGGCGCCGGCATCGAAGGTCAATAATGAGTGGGATTTGCGTCGACGACGTGTAGTTTGACAAATTGCAGTCTCCATAGCCGCGAATGACCGCATTGAAGGTGCAACCGTGAATGTACTATAATTGAAAGACTAGTTGAAAGACGTTAACCGCCTCGCGTAATTACAAAAATATTGACGTAGCATTTTTCAAAGTTTGCACTCTTGGCAAATTCTCTTCAAATCTCTTCGAGTTTTTGATGCTGACAAAAAGCTAGCTCGTAACTGTCCGAAGAGAAAGGAAGATGACAATTATCTTGTCTTCAAAGCAAACTGCATTGACACTCGTATTAAAAGTTTGTCTCATTCTTCATATACAAAAGGTGAAAGGCAAGATCGAGCGACTAATACCTTACGCGAGCGAGACGGTATAGTTCAAAAAGTTTCATGAATGCGTCGAATAGTAAGTGCGATATTACTTGCGTCCCCATTTTATAACAAAGTGAAACTCTCCCCCTCCCCTCTCTTTCTCTCTGTTTCAGAAACTACATACTGAATACAAATATCACCGCGCCTCTGTATGGTAACTCTTTCATACTTTCCTGCTATTTTATACTCTCTTATAGACATCGCCTATAGTAGATATAAACGTTACCGTGTGAAAACATCAACATATACTATTGGAATATCTCTAAATAGAAGATAATTTAAGAAAGGGTTGTGTTGTGGAAAGGATCGATTTGCTATTACCTGCGAACAAAGAAACTACTTGGAGAAGTTTGATGCGATATTACATTCCTGAAATAATACTGCTACATTTCAAAAATTGAAGCTTTTCAGGGAAAGATTTTGAAAACTCGAAGCGATAGGAATACCGCATTTTTTGTGTAAGTTTTGTAAGTTTGTAAAAACTTTTAAGTAAAAATATTGTTACGATTTCCATTAAGATGCCGTAAAATCGTTGTCTGATTTAAAACTTTACTAGGATATAAAAGGATACGAAAGAAAAACATTTATCTGATAAAATACAAATGTAAAATCGATCTTCTTGACTTAAGAAAGTCTTTCTTCGTGAGTATGATAGAGACACGCTTTCCTTCTTTTAAGTTTAGTAAGAGAATTCTTCTAAATTTAGGCAAAGTAGAATTTATCGCAGATCGTTGGGAGAAAATGGGAAGAAATTCAAAAACGTTGAGACGTATCGGAGACAGCGGGGGAACAGAACTTTCTTTAAGTTTCGCCCTTCAGTAGCACACCTTCATCCTCCCCATGCGCAGCCCGCGCGTAATTAGTCGCGACGCGCGTTCCAATTACGGGACGCGACATCGACCCTAATGAGGCACTTGCGAGTAAGCTAGCAAGGGCTTTGACTAATTAAGTCCTAGGGCTGGCCCCTCCTTTCCTCCCTCCCTCCCGCCCGCTCGCCCTTCGCCCCCCCACAGGTTTTTCCCTCCTGGACCTCCTTGTACACACACGTGTGCACAAACTTTTGCTCCCGTAATTTGAACAATCCGCCGGTCCGATATGTCAATTAGGGCGAAACAGAGCGGGCATTGTTTCGGCAAATAATGCCCGCCACCGGTTAATAAGGTAGGACGTCAACGAAGCGACCCTTTTAGACATGAATTTTCCGAAGGGACTAATTTATCCTCGAATATTACTTTCGATCGATCAGAGCTATCGGAAAATCTCTCTCTCCCTCTCTTTACCTCCCTATCCCCCCTCTCTCTCTCGCTCTCTCTCTCTCTCTCTTGCGCTCTTTCATTACGTTTTACATATTGAAATTCTTGCTCTATTTCACGAATAACTCTATCCGATTTCATAGAATTAGAGAATTCATCAGATAAGAACGCATCCTTTCACAGCTCTAACTTATCATTCTTGAAAGGACGAGCTCGCAGTCGAGATACTCTATTCGAAAGATGTTGTATATGCTAATATAACGCTATCAAGAAGCGCATCAATGACTTTGCGAATACAGACATAGAGATAGTATACGCGTTACATTTCGTACGCACGGTGAAATCCTGGAATTTTAGCCCGTTGAAAATTGTCGAGTATCAAATTTCTCCATTCAACCGTTGTTCATCAAAGAACTTAACTAAAGTCTTTATTTAGCTGAAACAACTCTTTCTTTTAATCGATCAATTCGAAAACTATTCGCGCATCGACATTCCTTTTTTCTTTTGTTTTCTTTTTTAAAAAGGGGTTATTTCAACTTTCGACAAAAATTTCTGCACGCGTATATATGCCTATTAATTCTGCGTTAGGAAAACCGGCAGTTTCAACTTTTCTATTATCACTTTGCATTTTATTTCGCAAGTATCGACCAACGGGTGGCGATTTCAACTTTTTAATTGGGGCTTCCTATTGAAACTGTTAACGCTTCCTCCCACGATGGTCCTCAGGGATCGTGAAAACATTTTCCTCGTTTCGTACGGCTCGATGCGCATTATTACGTTCGCAATTATGATCCCGTCGCGCGTTCCTAACAAACTTCCCGCAACGCGACTCGTGTCCGATGAGATTTTTACCCTGAAAGTTATCGGACCGTCGGAATACGAAGTAACGGATACGAAGTAACCCATTTTGCGACGCGAGATGCGTCGCCCGTCATAAATTCCGTCGTAAATCCTTCTCGGCCAAAAAGTTACGTTTACGCCCGATGGGACATTAAAAGTTACCGCGGTTTCGGTTTGAGGGCTTTTGAACGTACTCCAGGAGAAGCGATAAATTCTATAATCCTCACTTTTATCTTCTTAAGCCATTTAGTTGGAATTGAATAGGTGGCTTTACGCGTCTAGTTTCCATATTTCAATTTGCAATTACGTACAGAAATAACGTGCGGAACGCTATTATGCTGTTCACAAAGCATTTTTATCTCCCGTTATTATTTCATTTCTCAAAGAAATTATGATGACGTTTAAAAATTACAAGGATAAATTGGTCGAGATGAAATATTTAATATAGTTCATTTTCATGTGAGTAATAATAGAAAGAAAATGGTTATATATTTTTTTTCTACGTTTTTGTCCGTACAAAATTGTTACAATTACTTTCGACAAATGATTGTACATAATTTTATAACCGTCTATTATTTAATTATTTTTAATCAATTTTTTCACTTGTAGCTTTAATTATCACGAAAGAGTTGAAGATAATTAAGGACATTGAAACTTTATTAATTTCAATCATATTTAATTATAACGGGGATCCGCAATTTTCGATTATCCCGCGGCATTATAAGTACAGCATTCCGGCCGTTCTCTCTTCTTTTTTTATTCTTTTTCTCTTCCCGCCGTGCGAACGCGCCAACTCGCAAACTCCTGACGAACGAGCCGCGAGTTTGGTCCATTTGGAAAATGAAGCTCGACCAAACTGAGAGCGTCTGGGCTAGGAGATGGGAAAGCCCCCGGGAAACGGACGCGGAAATGTTAATTCATCTGTATTGCGTGCACCGCCGCGTGATCGATGTGCAAATATTTGGGAAATCACGCGCGCCGCTAAATCGTTTAGCGTGGTTATTTAGACTTGCAATCGGACGGCGGCGTTTCGGATCAGTTTTTGCAAAATGTCATCGGGATTTATCGATAATGCCGTTGTAGCGGTAGCTTCGGTTTCGCGAACGCCGGAAAACGCTTTAGATCGGCGAGAAAACGGAACACGAGGCCGCATTCGATATAGCGATAATAATTTGGCGATTCGCTCGATGCAACCCGCGGTTCGTAACTGTATAGAATCCGAACACTATTGTCTGAATACTGATTCAGATGATTGACACAGCATACCGATAAGTTAGATTAATTTAATTGAAAACTTGAGGCGTTTCTGCGCATGTATTAGAAAGTGATACAGTGTAGATTATATTATTGTATGTTTCATATCCTATCCTAGACAGAGGGAAAACTACAAATATTCGATTAGCTGCATTAGAGTAATTAAAATAAATTTGAGTATTAAATTGCTGATACGAAGTATTTAAATATACGGATATTTGGATATTTTTCTCTATAATCCTGATGTAACATACTACGATATAAAAGCTAAAGTTACATCAGTTGCATCGGGCTTTCTGCGGTCAGTTAAAGATAAAAATCACGTAGGTGCTCGTAGAAAGAAATGCAAATGTCTCACGAAGGATAAGAAAAAAGACGAAAGAGAGAATGGAGGTGGATGGCGGCGAGCTTTCCTCAAATTGCCGAGAGAGACTTATCATTCGCCTTCTTTTCTCTTTCCCTCTCTTCTTTCTCTCTTTCCTTCCTTCGCTCTGTTTCAAAGTGTATGTGTGTGTGCCTTTTATTGGACGAGAGAAACTCGTAAACTGCCGGAACTGAGCACTGGCCAGGAAACACGACCTCTGCCTGCCACCATCTCCTCGACCGTAGAAACTGCAAGCGTTTTCAGAGTTATTTCTACATTTCGGGAGCAAACGCGCGGTCTGACGTTCGCGTTTTAGACGTTTTTTAAAGTTGTTCCGCCGGCGTATGAAATCGCTAATTATCCGGAAACAAAATGTGCTTAAATACAAAATGTAAAAAGTAACTACCGCTCGATTAAGATACGGAATTAATCCATCGGATTAGCTAATAAAATGCTAATTCCCTTCTGGATATTATCCCACAAAATTCTAATTTTGATTAAACGATATTTCGCCGTTAAATCTGATAGATAGTATACTATATTTTGAATTAAAAATACTAATCTACAGAGAAATTGATTTTTCGGCATTTTTACAAATGTTCAATGCTGCAAACAAAACTCACAGGAGTCGATTCTTTCTTGCCTCGAGATCAAAGTTTCATTTTTTCTCAAAGCACAATATCGTTCTCTAGTGTAGAATACAGACGGCCTCGACGAAGGTCTCAAGACCTCCGCACGGTCGGGCTGCATTAACGAAAACGAATCGTACTCTCCCTTCAACATTGCATACTGTTCGGTGCTCGGCTACTACAGCAGCGAGTCGCACTCGGAAACGCAGAAACGCCAAAACACGAATTTGCTCTCAACGTCCGCGAATAACTCTGAAAGCCGTTGAAGCTTCGCGCGGACGAGGATCGATGCTAAGGTAACCGCGGCTTTCGGACGGCCGAACTAATTCTCGCCTACCGATTAATCACATTTCCGGGTGCCGCTCGCGTCCGGAATTATTACTCCGGAAAAGACTGTCTACCTCTGTTCGTTCGTTCATTCGTTCATTCCCAAAGATCCCGAAGACCGGCATTTCCGAAATGCCTTCGCGACGTCTTAAAAGAGACGAAAAAGCGACACGGCGATCATACCGCAAAAGGGAATATCGACTCGTAATCTAACTTTCGTGAACCATGCAGTTACTGTTTCACCGTTTGCAAGTGCGGCTATCCCGCGTCCCTTCATATTGGAAAGTGTAGGAACACGGATTTGCTTTCGACTGGCACGAATGCTTGCTGCTCGAAGCGACATCCCGATGACAAAGGAAAAGTTTCCCGATGCGGAACAAGCGTCCCCTGAACTGTCGGTTCATTGTTTGTGGTCAAGCGCGATCGTTATTATTCACGATCGTTATATTCTGATCAGCGCTTGGGAGCCGCTATAATTTTCGGCAAGTTTCAATTTTCGAAACTGCAGATGTGGAAAAATGTGCGCGATCGTCGCTTTCATTATCACGGACAAACATAGACGTTATTTTCATTTGCTCGCGAGTTCCGAAATGTAAAACCGAAATTGTAGCCGTTTCAATCTCTGATTCCGTATCAGCTCAATTTGCGAGATCTCGGGGATATTTTTTCATTCTAAATTGGCCGGTTGTGAGAATGCACATCCAGAAAATGATTATTACGATATCAAAAAAGCTCGTTCTTCTATTGACAGAAATTAGGTGGATTATTAACGGATATAAGCCACGCCATATAAATTGGGTTATCGAGGGACCGAACATATGAACAATCCATTACCTCTCATATATTCACATGTTATTAGCGTTCTCCTATTTTTGGCGAAGCTATTGAATAGTTTATTGAGTTACATTAAATTTTGCTTCGTAATTGATGAATAGTTTATGTACTCATGTCATATTCACGTATGCCAGTGCATTTCGGAAAACTTGACAGAATTCTTTTGTTAGATACAATAAATCATTAATCAAAATAATAAACGATACAATTTAAACCCAGTTTACTCTCATGTACATACCTATCGGCTTATTATATAACATATATTCAACGTGAAATTTGCTGAAAATACAACTTTTAATGTCGCATATATCAGTAAATTGTATTACATTTGCATATTTCGGTTATGTATGTATATTTCTTGCTAAATGCATACCGCTCCTATCTGCTGTTTATTTATGCTTTCTTGAACACTCATTACGATATCAGCTCTTGCCGCTCGTTCGTTTAACAGATAAGCGGATAAATAATATTTACATAGAAATTTGCTCGCGCAACAGTTTAAAGCGCTGATTATAATATGAACGCGTGTTAATCGCTCCAACAAACGATTAATTATTAACGAACTGTTTATTGACATCGACAAAGGTATTTCCAGCAGAGCGATTCTGTCCATCGAACTGCGAACGAGACGTTTTTTTTGCTACGCTACGCTCGCTTTTTCTCCTGACAACCCTTTCGCAATACTGGCAAACGTTTCGCCGATAGATCGACGTATAACACCGAGGCGCGATAATTAATTAATCAAACCCTGATTGGCATGCTGATGTATCGACCATTTAAAAAATTAACAGTTTAACGTCATAATTACATCGTGTATTAACTCAACCGCGCGGTAATCAATTCTGGCCAAGAGAGCCGTAATAGTTCAAGTCTGTATAATTCGAATTATTCTATCGACCGTGTAACAATACTGCAGCAACTTACAATGTAATTTTCCATGCACCGCGTGTGGCGGTAAGAAAAAGCGTGAAATTTCGTTTTGTGGAGAAACACAGAGTATCGGTATTTTAATTCTTCCATTACGAGAGAAGTAATAAAGTTACCCCTCGACAGTTTTCCTACTACATTTTAATTTTGTCTTATATATTTACAAGATCTACCAATTGTCGTATTTGCGAGCATTGCTCAAGAAGACACGACGAGAAAAGATTCGGTTTATAAATATTATTTACAGAAAAGTCTGTGTAAAAATTAAAGAGGAAATGTTAACTAATCATAGCTGGATCTTCGAAATAGATATCTTTTTACATTTTAATTTTATTTTCAATATAAATGTTGTTTACTGCGAACAAGATTCATAAGTTCCATTTTTACGTTCCAAAATTCGCATTTTTCTTTGTCTATTAAATTAAATGCTTCAAATAAAGATCTTATACTTTTTCTATCGAATCTTCTGTAACACATAATACATACCAACTCTTCAAAGGGCTTTTACGATTATCCAGATTGGCAACGATAACGATAGAAATCATGGTAGTATGTAGCAGATGAATTAAAAATCGTAATGTGATTTTATAGCGACGAGCGTAGGAATCTAAATGAAAAACTCGAGCAAGACAATGATAATGTAATCTGGTAGAGTGCCCACTAGTCAGAACTTTCTTGAACCGTGCTGTAGATAGTTACGTGGACGGACGCTAATCGATATCGCGTGAAACGCCACTTCTCCAATCACTCTAGGATATACGGAACGCGCAGAAAAACGAACGGTTATACAGCGCGCGATATCGCAATAACAAAAGCGTGTACCACGAAGTGCATCGTGTTTGCAAATGATTAGTCGGCGCACGACATCGGGATATGTACGTCGCATCGCAATTTAATGCAGACCGTCGGGCTTGTAGCTCGTCGTTCAATTACGCGGCGATGCCTAAAAAATAGTAATCCGCTGTATCGATTATGTGTACAACGCAATTCAATATCCCGGCGATGACGATGTAGTCCATTACCTTTGTACGTCCCGGACTTGTTCGCAGAGGATGTCGCGAATAAAGCAAATTAGATTACACCGTGGCTATCGAGTTTCATCATATTTCATCGCGGCAGAGGAGAGAAGTACCGTGTGAAAAATGTCACGAAGAAACGATTCTGTAAGGCGGGTGAACGTAAGCTATGACGAATTTCTTCATGAATTTCAAACTCGTAAGAGAGAGAGAGAGAGGGGGGGGAGCGCTCTGTCTTCTTTCACTTACGAGTACAACCAGTGTCGGTTGTACGAGTGCGAAATGCGTTAACATATTGGATTACTTGTCGAAACTAAGCGGTATATCAGCCTAACCGCGTTTGACCTATTTTCCTCGTCGAATTCACGGCGGAACTGTTATCGATCGTGACTCTCTTCAGCGACGGGTCCGATTCGATGCACGCGTGCAGCGGATAACAATATCAGAGATCAGGAGGCTGGCACGATGACGTGTGCAAGCGCACGTAGAATCATCGCGCGATAAACGTAAAGCAGCTCGCTATTGATTATCCTGAATAAATTATTTCAAGCGAAGGAATAGTGCACATGAAAAGTGAATGATAATGAACGAAAAGTGAATTATCATTCATTATGCTGGCGCGTTTTTGTTCGCTGTACACATTTTATACGTTCGGTTTCAAATGGGGGCACCTGTATGTTTTAAACCTGTACGTCCGTCTTGATTGAATACGTGAGGGCTTTTTACATTTCGTATATGATATCGGAAAATATTGATGAAGATTTGAAAATGCTTGCGTCAGTAGCTGCGGAGTGTTATCGCATTTAAAAAATGAGCGCGGGTCAAAAGGAGCGGACCTGAACAAAACGCTTCAGACGAGAAGTTTAAAACAAAAGTGGGCCAAGTCCATAATGTCTCCTTTGAAACGCGAGGAGTTTTAGGTAAAGTAGACCATCTAAATTATGGACTTAGTCTACTTTTGTTCCAAGTCCATTAAATGTCCCACGATGATTTTTCGGGGAAAATCTGTGAGACCGCGCGTTTTAGGGAGATGCCTCTGTAAAAACTGGATTAGACCGAGTGACTCAACCTCCGGCGATGCACGTCCGAGCAATAACTGACTCGTGTGAACAATCCGCTCAGCGAAGTCGGAGACGCGAAGTCTCGTCCCTTGATTCTCGATCCGTTGCTCTCTATCGACCGCCGAAACGTAACGTAAGCGCGTCGTGTCTTTTCGAGCGAGCAAATTCACGCGGATGTTCCTCTTTAAGCGCCGCACTCTCGATACCGACGCTGTGTGTGCCCTGGCACTCGGGGGGCACCCACGCCAGTTGAACCGACGCGAGCGATCGCGGGTGCGTCACTCGAAGAACGAATTCCCATCGCGAGCGTCCAGCGGGGCCTCTATAGGCGACCCGTAATTAATCGCCGCCCATAGATCAACCGTCGCCGTCGACTCGCCGAATATTGACGCGCTGGAAAAATAGCCGCTACCATTAACGCTGAATGCGTTACTAACGCCCGCTACATCATGTAACGAGCAATCGACAAATACGCACTCGCGCCCGTGTACCCCGCTAAACCCTTTATGCCGTTGTCACTCCAATGCGTCTCTGCCGATTAAGCACTTTGTATTGTTAATATCGCGTCGGGTGATAATTTTCGTGTCGATGTATTTCTCAGTAATTCGGAAAATTTACGCCCATAAAAGAAGAATGTTTCATATATTTCATATGCATGCAATATATTTTTCTAGAATATTAATTGACACGCTTAAATTAACAATGGAATTCAAGTTTTTGGGAAATGCGATAAAAATTCTTTTAATATATTTAGTTGTCTATATGTATAAAATAAATAAATATATATATATATATATATATATATATATATAACGAAGACCTGAAAATAATTTAATACCGTCATACGAAAAATGCGTGTTAAATTGTTAGGAGCTACCGATCCATATTACCACATATTTAGCATTGATTACAGCAACGGTACTATGAGTTTTATCTATTTAATGTTAGGATTACTTCCAGTGTAACGCGACGGACACCTGCGGGGCCGATTTGCATCGTTCGGATCCAATTATTGCGCCCGTCAGGATGTGCTTTTCGATGGCAAATATTCGTGCCAATTGCAACAATATTTTAACGGCATATCCCGATGGCGCGCTCGTTATCGCTCGCGTGTCGGCGTTTACAATTTAATAAACTTCGATTTTATTTATATGACAATACGCCCGTTGATTTTACCGGCGTGAATAAGAGGCGAACCTATGTCCAGATCGATGCTAGGACCTTTGATTCCCTTGCGAGCTCTCCGATAACAAAAGCTCTAAAGCAACGAGAGTTGCCCCTATGGCGACTCGCAATTCATTACGCGAGTATAGTTACGGATTATGATGGCGTAGAAACAACATCGATTATACAGTCAAAGAAACAAAGGGATAATGACAACAAGCGAGATATGAGACTTGTTTACGCATTATACCTACTATATAATCATCTTACGCAATATCGTCTGCAATGCATATTTCGAAAACACGTTAATTATAATTGTTAGGAATTGTTTCTTTGTGCTTTTAAAATGATTACTCATTCACAGTAATGAGATATTTCACTTCGTACAATTATCTGAAGCTCTTTGAAACTCCAAAGTAGCTTTGCAAGTGCAAAATAAGTAAGAGGGTGCAGGAATGGTATAAAAGAGAGATATGTGTGCGTAACGATCGTTAAAATGCTATTTTACTGGGAAACTTCTCCGAGCCGACGTGACAAAAATCTCTCTCAATAAGTTATAATACATAAATCTTGATCTCCCGGCGAAGTAATATAACGTAATCATTTTTCACGTTGACAGTGCGCGGACCATAAAATACCCTCCCGATTAAATCTCACGATGCTCGTTCGCTGCGCGCCGGAAATACTGTTCCTCCGGCGCGGTGATAAAGTCATTAATGGCTATGTATCTTGCTTTCCCTAATGAATAATGCGGACGTGTAAATAGGATTGTGTGGAACCTGGTACAGTTTAGTTCCTAATTGTGAGCAGCGCGTTAGCGCGTCGCGTTTCAGGATTTATATAAGCTTAAGTTCTTGTGCCGGATAATATCTGTGTCAGATATAGTGATATATATATACGTGGATAATACTAATGATATACTTTAGAAGAAATTTCTGCGAGAGGAATTTTTAATTGACTTTCCTCAGCGCACCGCTTGTTAAAATAGCCCAAGGTGAATTCTTCGCTTAAACAAATTTCTTAACTGCCAAGCTGTTTGATATAGAAAATTAAAAAGCTTAAGGAGGTTAAAGAACTCTATATTACTCCCAATGTAGCTGGATAGAATTTAAAAAGCGGAAGAAAAATCGAAAGACGAGCAAAAAGAAATTAAAATGAAGTCATGTTCAAGAACATAAACTAATGTAGAGAATTCACATTACACCCGCATACGCCGAACAGCGCAGATTACCAACTGCCTGCGAAAGTTCTGCATCGATTCGAATGCGATTTAGTTGGAATTCCCCGATCTGTCGGATGGACTCGCGTTGACTTTTCTTTTGTCTCGCGTAATGCGCATAGAAACGATGTACTCTTTCCCTGGGTTTCCCCGATTCATTGATCGGGTCATTAGCGTCCGCGAGTTTTACTCTCCTCCGTGCCAGGGATATAACGTTAACTTTAGCCGACACACGTAGCGCGACCATTGCGCATGCACGACGACGCGGCGCGGCGCGGTGGGACGGTGGCCGATTATTATCACGATTATCATAATTACGATAATTATGTAGCTTCTGCGTCCGTAATAAAGCGTCGCCCCGCCAGAGGCGCGGGGATGCACATAAAGGTAATCCCAATTTCTCCGGCTTCTCGTCCTCGTTAATGCGCTCGAGAGATAGAAGCGACTTATTGGACAAA
This sequence comes from Aphaenogaster rudis, assembly GCA_003063815.1. Lineage (NCBI taxonomy): Eukaryota > Metazoa > Arthropoda > Insecta > Hymenoptera > Formicidae > Aphaenogaster > Aphaenogaster rudis. Next base: position 38,288 of record NJRL01000485.1, read on the forward strand.
AGCGCTTGCCTCGCGTTCGCTTAGCATTTGCCGCGGCAGCGGTTCGCTAAATTCTACACCTGTTGTGCGGGACGTCGCCAGACGTCTAGTATTGTTTATTGTTAAAATTTAGACAGTCGCGAATTGAAAGTAAAACGTCTCGATCCTTCGATCATTGTTACAGTTAGATGGCGAAAGGAAATTGCAAGATTTATTCTTTAATAAGCAATTATTTACGGTCATCATATAATATTATATTATTAGCTATGAATTATGATATTACTGTTCTTTTCATTTCCAATATTATTTTTAATAGAAATACCGTCGTATTTCTATCTCTTTCGCATTTAAAAGCCATGCGTATCGTGATATCGTTTTTCATCTTGTTTGTTTTACGAGAGCTCGCTCGCGTGTCACGTATATGGTATAAATAAACGGACAGACGGAAAAAAAGAAAGAAAGAGGGAGAGAGAGAAAAAAAGCGTCTAGCCTTGCAAACAAATCTAGTTTGGAGAACGACAAATTTATTAATGCTTTCTGCAAGATTACGTACCGGACTCGACAATTTACATACATAGCTCGTATGTGCGGCCATTCCGGCTCTTGTACATACATATTGCACGTATACATGCACGTGTTCTCGCGCATTAGACACAAGCAAGCGCGCACGGTGCTTGGTTCGCCTAACGAGCATCCAGATAAAACACCTAAAACGTCGTCAGGATTAATTAAACAATTAAAGCGCGTAATTATGCCGTAGGTCCGCCTGCGTGACCGCTCATACGTAAGGCCGACGGCGGATTGCCGGCCAAACGGAGCGTCCCATTAAAATCAGAACGGAAGTATCTTGCGCTGCGCTTAGCGTAGAGAGGAACGAGTCGCGCCGCGAAGATCGGAGAAACGAACAATAAAGTACACGGAAAAAAATAGTTTGGTTGATACAGCCAAGTTATGGTTTGCTAAGGCAAGTTTAACATTTATAATTAAGCAGATTTGATAGAATAGCAAAGAAAATATGTCTGAAAGCAGTTATGAGCATATTTTCTTTGCTACACTATCAAATCTGCCAAGTTATAAATATTAAACCTGCATTAGCAAGCTATAACTTGGCTGTCTATTTTTTTCTGTGTAAGATCGGATTTTATAGGCGCGAGAGAGGACGTTTCGCTGCGAACGGTATAATCGAGCGAATATGTTTAATTATTGTAATCGGTAAGAAAACGGAGATATCTCTATATGGCGTCTCTGATATCGGCGAAATCAAATGATTTGATGCACGCGTACTGCGCAAAATGTCCCAAAATTGGCGACAGCTCGACAGTATCATTTTTTAATGTATAGGCTATTTATGTAGTTTATACATTACATACACTGAAAAAAATTTATTAAATAATATACACAAATGTACATATATACAAATGTAGTATTATATACATTATATACACTGAAAAAAAATGTATTAACTTTTAAAAATTTTAATTGGTTTAAAAAATAATTTATTTGAATGCTTGCAAAGAAATTATTGATTTGAATCAAACAGTGAATATTATGTAAATTTAAAAAAATGGTGTAAAAACACAGCACAGCTTTGGAGTTTGAAGCATAGATTATTTAAAATAGTAAACAATTTTTTTGCTATCGGCTGTTTGTTAAAAAAAAACAGATCCTCTCTCTTCATTATAATAAATAATTTTTTATTCTTAAATAAATATTTTTTATTTTAAAATGTTTCATATATGATCTGAAAAATGATGATATTTATCTTTATTTAAATAATAATTTATTTAATATAATAAAACATTTTTCTAAGTAAGATAAATATGCAGTTTCAGTCAAGAAACTTTATTTCAAAGAAATGTATTTATTTAACTGAAAAAGATTTCTTTTTCAATGTATTATTATATATATATATTATTTAGTTTATTTCTTTTATCGACTAACGATGTCACTGATTCGTAAAAGTCGATACCTCGCCTATTTGTCGTTATCACGTAATCGAGGTGGCTAATACGACCCATCATTGCTCATGTGTGGGTATTCGCCTTTTCTTCCCCCGACCGACTGTTCTTTTCTTCTCCCGTCCATTCTCGCATCCCACGAGACTGCATTGTATCTTCTTCCCGGTTAAACGTTCGACGGAATTGATACATCGACGGCGGACCGGGAAGACACCGGGTGAAAAAAGGAAACGCAGGGTGATGCGTGCCCACGTGTGCGTACGCGCCGCCGAGAGATCACCCTGCGACGTTTTTCTCACGGGACACCGCATCGGCCGCGCTCCCCCGGGACATTGAGAATTCTCTTCGCCTCCGGGTGTGTGCTTGCGTACGTGCGTACAATCACTCCAATCACGAGCCATACATTAGTTCGCGCCGCGCCGGGGTGACGAGGATGAGAAAAAGCCGGCTGGTATGGAAGGGGTCGCGGGGAAAAGAAGGTTCCCCGATTGTGAAAGTCCCGCGGGGGCGAAAGACGAGCGCGCGGCGCGCACTCCTGCTTCGCGCTAAGTGATAGATCGCGAGGACTACTATGTCAGTGCCCCGCCGCTGTCCCCCTCCTTCTTGTCGGCAAGAATGATGAGAGGAAAGTTGTGTTGGCCGGGGTGGACAGAATATATTTATTCCCGCTGAGTGGCGCGTGAATGCCGCTGCCCATGATGTTTCCATTTTTTCCTTTGCTTTTCTTTTTTTTTTCAGCACGGAACATTCGTGATTAATTGCACCTTCATAATGAATACACTACATCTCACTTTTCTTCTGGGAAATGCATTCGCATCATGATTTATTTTCGTCTGCAGTTGCAGTTTCACGACGGCCGGAGCGTCTTCCGATCCCGAAAATGTCTTGTAATTAAAATCGTAATTAAATATTAAAATCATACATTGAAGTTCTGAAGTTGAAATTAAATTAAAAGGAATAAGATTTTGTGTTATTTATGTGCCAAATTTATCAGTGTCATATATCAGTGTAATATTGAAGCTTATATATAATCTTCTCTTTTCGGTTTCACTTCTACTATTTATAATTGGGACAAAATATATAAAGACTATATTGCTGTATAATATAACTGGACGAGAAATCAAGCTTTGATCTATCGCGAATACTGTCCAAATCTGTTCAATCTACGTGCTCTTCTGCAAATGCGTTTACATAAACTTCATGATAAAAGGTCAAAGATTCGATCCGTAACTGTCGTCTCAATAAAGTAGAATTTTCGCGAAGCTTTAATCTTCTCGCGAATCTCATCTCGATCGCCGGAAAGTTACGCCGGCAGAGCGCACACTCAAACGTTGTCAACGATGTAGCGGCATCGACCGGACGGCCGATTAATAACGTAGGTGAATACATTCCGCTGCGAACTCGTTATGTATTCCTAAGGGGACGGCACCGTGACCCTAGTTCGATCTCGATTAACGTCACGATGACGAGCGCGCGCGCGCGCGCGCGATGCGTTTTACAGGCAAAGTGCGTTAACGCGCGCTAAGTAATGGATGATCCCCTGCCGGGCGGGTCCTCCGAGTCCCCGCCGGACCGTCGGTTTATTTTCACTCCGGAGTTTTCCTGAATAATTCACCGTACGGCGGAGGCGTATTGCCACCTAATTGCACTGAAATATTGAATAGCGGGTCGAGTGCCCGTTCGGGTGGAGCTTAACGAAATTTAACGTGAATTTAAGACCCAGCGCAAGAGGTACCGAGGACGAAATGGGAACTGAACAGTGGTAAGACTCCTTTGAAATACCGAAACGAAAATGACGACGATTTCGGCTTCTGCGAAATGCTATATAAGTCTCGCGAATTAATAGATAACGAATGTCTTTTCTTCATGGAAGAACGCTTTATATAGATCGTATTTCACAATGAATCTTTTAATTTCGCAATGCTCATGAAAAATGTAGTACTTCTGTAGAACATATGGCATATATTATTCAATAGATTTTATAATGGAACACTTATAAGTTGCATACGGAGACTTTAGCATTCCTTGAAGCTCTTCTTCTTTCCAGATCATTACAAGGTCTATATCTCTTTCAGCTAACCCGTCGTGGTATCAAGCGGTATCTCAAAGCATTAGGGTACTTTAAAGAATTACATGCAATACGCATTTCGGGATTGTTCCGCGCGCGAGATAGCTTCGGCATCTAGAGAATTAAATTCATTCGCCGTCCACTGTTGCAAAAACTAATCACACGTCTACCTTTTACGACCGCCGTTGGCGCAGTTGGTCAGCGAGCGCAATCCATTCCACTTGACCCCGGGAAGCTTTTCCCGATTTTCCAGTTCCGTGCATAAGCGCCGTCTTCTCGGACTTTCTAACGAGACCCGGTTGACAAGGATGTACGCGGTTTAGATTCGTTACGGTCGTTCGTTACGGTCGAACGAGAAATAAAACGTAGGGGAGCAGGAAATATACATGCGGCGATCTTTACGGTACGTACGGTGCACTTCCGCAACATACGACTCTCGCATGCGAGCGCAACGATGCAAATAAGAGACGCATCCGCTCGTAATGTCGTTACGAATAAAAGTGCGCCCGTATTAACAAAAATATTTTATGTAATGTCAGAGCCGGTATATAATTCCGGTGAATTCATACTTTAATCGTACATGCGTAATGCTTTATATGTGGGAGATAATGAAAACGCAAAAATTAGCGAAAAAAAATCGCGATTCTCCGCACACGCAAAATTACCGCACATTAGTTTAATCGCGGCTACTGTGACTTAATTCGAAATTCATTCCTCTTTAGCGAGGTGCTCTTTGTTTCCAATCCCTAATTACTCGGATTTCCGGCGCCTTGATATCTACACCGCGGAAAAATCGATGCTCACGTACAATTCGATACCAATCGAGCGCTTAAACCAGTATCGCGCGTGTAACAATCGTGTAAATTCGATGGGCGGAATTTATAAATCACAAGTATTGCGATGGGGAACCACGCCGGCAGAAAATGCGCGGAACCAGCGCGGAGGTATTATTCAAATGCATCGAATGAACGCTTATTCACCTCGGCCGGCCGCGGCGCTGTTAGTACAATCAAAAACTTCGGTCACAGACGATTAATTAAAAACTTTTACTCGACAAAGGCGCGAATGTGTACGTCGGGCGCGCGCGCACGTTTGTTACCGCACCGACAAAATTCTGCACGCGTTGTACGACGGTTATCGCCTGCGCTTTCGCCGGGTCGGTTTGTGATGAAAGAAATAAAGCTTGACGAACCCAATTAAATTCACTCTCGATTAACCTGGCGCGGAAATAGTTCGGTTTCCAATATGGATACAAAAGGACACACAGCATTATTTATCTGAAATTGAATTATGGTTGAAAAATATCGCGCGCTCTTGGATAATTCTATAATTTTTCTTGGTAAGTATGTAAATGCGTTAGTAAATTGATACGCGGATTGTTAACATTTATTTGCAATTTAGATAGAACTATATTAAAATAACGAGAAGAGGCAATTCTACGCTGGCTTTTCTTGCTCGTATGCAATTGCTGAAACACGGCAGTCACGATGGTAACAGAAATATCTTCTTGTTACATTCATTTTAACGTGACAGAATTATGGCACGGATGTAAAGCGACCGTTCTCCGTCATAAAATACCGAGATGTACAAAACTTCTAAGATATTTTTAGCTTGTAACATCACCTCTGCTTTATTGCATTTACTGTAGAGAATTTATCTCGGACAGATGTCGAGAATGACATAATTGCGTCATTACAATTCCCTTTTTGTCACAAACTAAAAAGAAAAAAACCACACACACATACACACATATATAGAATATAAAATATATATATATAAAATATATAGATAAAGACATGCTCACACAATTATACCAAAGTAATGTTTCTTGTTAATTATGTTTATCAATTTTGATAGGATTAAAATATATCACGATGTAGAATTGCGATCTATCTTTACCTTCATAAAATGAAGGTAAAACATGTCCACATTACCTTTTCGTTGAAGTTATCACTAAATCCAGTCTTTCATCGCTACCATAAAGTATGGAAATGTGTGAAATACAAAATCTGCATCTACCTCAACGATTTCGTGTCACAATACACATCGAGAGATAAAAGCATAAAATATTTAAATAATGTTTAAATAATAGATTCCAGCGATACCCGCGCGGTCTTCTGCATGTTTACTTTACATATTGCCGTGGCGAAACTGTGTCGCGAATCTAAATCGACCATCCGTCACACTCAAAACACACATACGCGCGCACACGCTCGCATATAGCGATGGAGGACGCGTGTATAAAATACAAAGTCCCGTATTATTTCTAAATTCCTCCAATGCCGAGGCAGCTCGCAATTTCCCGACGAAATTACGCCACGTAACGCTTCTGCAAATAAACCCACCCGCTAACCGTCGCCCGTCCGTTCCCTTTCTACCCCGCGCACGCACACAGGATAACGAACGGGCGTTATACGTAAGTGCACTCGAGCGCAGACGCCCCTCTCTCCCCCCGCGCGTGCGGCAGGAAATATTTTTCATTAATCTGATTATTTATCGCCCGTCGAGCCCCTGGGAGCGTTTCCCGGCGCGGCCCCGTATCCCGCTACACCCCCGTACCAACGCCTCCCTTTTACACGTTGTAATCCGCGCCGAGCGGCTCATACCAACCCGGTGGTTAGGCGGTAAACGGAGAAACGCTGGAAAAGGAAACGGCAGGGGGGCGGCGGTCCTGGCGGAAGGATAAAAAGAGAGAGACGGGGGTAGAGAGCGCGGAGACGCTGCGCCGGGGGTGGCGGTAAGGGTGTCCTGTAAGGGAGGACGGCGACGATGGCGAAAACGCCTCGTATTAAAGCGGGCCGCGCGCGCGCCCGTAATAAATTTCGACGAAAGGAGATGCGAACGGTGAAATACACAGACGCGGGATGCGTAAATCATGGGACGATAATGCCGGATGTCAACCCCGCGCCGGTGCGTTTACGAGCCGAGCACTTAAGCGGCGCGGCGCAGCGCGACGCAGCGCGACGTCGCATAAAGCGCGGCCGCACGACCGCACGGTTAGCAAAGGGTTGCAGCTCGTACTGCGCAAAGAGAGGCGGAAGCGGGGAGCGGGCCAAAATTTCGCCACGGTTTGTCACGTTCGGTTCGATTCGACGCGGCTCAACGGAGAAACGCGCGCCTCTATTCTTATTTGTAGAATTTTGTAAAATAATTACAAGCAGATAATGTAAATGCGTATTTTCGCATGTTTATTAAATAAAAAAATATATGATATTAATTGGATATAAGGTTAGTTAGAGTTGGGTGTAATTATATAATTAATTTATTCCAACGATGGAGCAAGACGGCGGGCGAAAGTTTTGACGATACACGTATTATAATTATATAATGCCATCATTATCCGTGATACAAATTTTTCATTCGGCTATCTTTTTCTTTTGCCTCTTGTTGATAACCGATAACATAAATCATGGATTTTGATAGCCCTCGAAGAGTCATCATGATGTATCATATCGCGGAAAAATGAAGATGTTCCTTTTTTTGGCACTTGTGTCAATACGCGCGCGATATCGGGGCGTCAAAAAGCCTGGACGAGGAAAAGCCAGCCAGGAATGTCGAGGAGATAAGAGCGTTGAAAGAGGAAAGGCATATAGCTCGGGAGAGAATTCGAAAACGCGCGATCGGCGACAGTCACCCTTTTTTCAATCTCCGTTTCCTCCCTTCCCATTTCCTGGCCGTTCACGCCAGAAATCGCTCCGAAACCTGTGCGCGCTTGTTTTTACTAGACTTTTTTTAAATTTTGTCATCGGTTCTATTTTTTCCATATGCTTTGTTTTTCCTATCTTTATTACGGTTAGAATTTTAATTATTTTCTCATTATTCTTACGCACGTAATTGTATTACGATACGATGGATAGACAGAAAGGGGTTTGATAGAGATTGATTGTTGGAATATCTCGCTGAGATTCTTCTGTGTCAAACAAGATTTAAATTGAAAAGATTAAATTTGAGAATAGTCGAAGCACGATTATTTTTGGACGACGGAGAGGGATACAACGGTAATCGATATCAATCCCCGTTCTATACTGAGATGCGTTTAATTCAAACGTAATCGAAGTACAAGATCTTCGTTAGCAATGAAATTAATCTCTCTTTTAACTTGAGCCATACGTAACGAAGCAAAAAGAAAAAAGGCAGAAGAAAAGAAAAAAAATGAGACTTGGATGAAAGGTTTTACCTGGATTACAAATGTAATCCACGCTACTACTGCAGGTTTACAAATGTAATCCACGCGACTGCCGCGGGATTAACGAGAGAGCTCGCTCAAGACTTGCACACGACCCTTCGGAGCTTATTCCTTTGCCATTGTTCTTAACGGCGACAGACTCGCGAGTAAAGGACGCCAAGACGACGCTTCCACTTGTAACACATGGTCTATTAAGACTAATAATAGTCACCCGTAAACGCACGGAACGCGTATTAGTCGCGCGCCTCTGTTCCACGGGTAGTACGTCTTTGCTCATCCCGATTCTATCTAAATAAGACCACCGTGAAAAATAAGTAACGGAACTGGCGCCTTTATACCGTCTTCCTCTCTGACAAAGGAAGATGTACTATCTAGATGAAACATATGTTACAAGAGGGATAAATTGACTCCATGATAAATACGAGCTACATGTCGGAAAATTACTATTTTAACGATGTTGATCTCTGCCAATTTTTTTATGATACTTACACATAATGGACCCGTGACGCGAAATATTCAAAATCGATAAACGTGGAAGGCATGATATAAACGTAACATGAGTCTGCCAATATGAATTTTCAGATCGTTGTTTTTTTTTCATAAAACATAGATGTCGATCCAAACCGATTTTGCCAGTCCATATATGGCTAAGTAAGAACAATTAATTAATCGACACTTCATAAATAAGGGATATTATACGCGCTTGGCATATGAATGCCGATAATATGATAATAACGTAACAAATAACGCCACGCGTAGCGATGCTCCGACGTGCGGCAGCGTAATTAAAAACGCGCGTATTCTCGAAACGCGAGCGACCAGTCGACCGCAATTAACGTATCGCGCTTTGGAACAATGAGTAATTAAATTGTTATAAAGCCGCACGCGCGAGACGTGGACGATTGTGGTCGGACGAAAAAAAAAAGGGAAGAAACGTCGCGTCGTCGCAGCCGTCGTATTTAGACACGTAAGGGCACAGCTAACGAGATCAGTTTAAATACGAGCCGTGGTTAAGCACAAAAAGAAGGAAAAGCCTGCGTCTCACGGAATCTAAAACGAGCCACGACGATGCGACATCGTATTGTTGCTGACGACCGCAGGAAATAACTGCGGCGAATACATTAACGCGTATATATTATTCGCACACAAAATAGAATAACTGGCGTAATTATGATTTTAAAAAATATATACCTATATTGACGCTCTAAAAAATAAAAAATTGAATATTTGAAAATTGAATGGAAAAAAAGTCAATATAAACCATGTTCATGTATATTTTAAAAGGTACCCATTAGCGACTAAATAAATTCGCACTCGTTCACATCGCACATCTCGCTTATCAAAAAATATAAGCTTTTAGCAGATGCAAATAAATTTATATTTAACTTCAATGATTTATATTTAAACTTATACACACTTTTGCATTACGCATCTGTACATTCAATATCGATGGCAAATTACTTCATGAAATAATTTCCAAAAATTCGATATCTTTCTATTTCGTCGGAAGCACTCCACGTGTATGCGCGATAACGGACGGATATGGATAGATAGGTGCACTCTATTCTCGCGGCGTCCGTAATGTCAGGTTAATCCGAGTGCATACGATATAACGCACGTGTTCGATAGTTGAAACATCGGCCGCGTGCTCTCGGCGTGCGATGGCGGAGACACGAAACGACGTGGAAAAGGACGAAGAAGAAGATGCGGGAAAAAGAACGAGCGCACGTCTGGAAATCTAAAACGGGCCGCGACGTGTCGGTCGGTGCGACGTCGCGTTATTGTTACCGGATGCCAAAATTACCGAGCGTCCAGGAAAGCACGCGGAGACAACCGCTAAACCGAGAGCTAAGATTAAAAGGACAGAGAACGCGGCGCGCCGGCGATCCGTAAATTTAGCGCTGGCATATAGGACGCGCATTTCGCGGCTGAGAAAACAGATCTAATCGTGAGTCCGCACGCGCGTTCGAATGTTCGTGATGCTACTTCGAAAAGCGGTAGGGCCCAAGCAAAAAGTGCTCGACTTCTTCCGAATGTCGTGGCTATTCAGCTGTTCTAATATAAACGATTACTGACGCGTGAAAAGAGCTTTAATTTATATAACACGCGTAAAGCTGTGTGTTTACCACTGTTTACACGTTATCAAACATACAAAAGCGAAAAACTACGAATTCACGAACTTCACTGGCGAACGCTTTCGAGCGTCCATAGAAAGAATTATCTTGCTCGTCTTTTTAATTCTGAAACAGACGCGATGTATGCTATCCAGTCTTTTTATCTAATATTTTGTTTAATGTGAAATACGTATAAAACATAAATAAACCCCAACAAATTAATGTTGTAATTTCTTGCTCGACGAACACGAGCAAGAACATGAATAGAAAGCATATTCATTAAAGAAAAATTTCGGCATCGTTTTGACAAAAAAGCCAGTGAGTTGAAAGCGTTTGAAAGCGTTTGAGGTTTAACTTTAAGCTGCATAAAATATTTCTGAAGTGTCGCGGTATACATTCGTCTTTGCTGTTGCGCTTTATATCTTCGATCGAGTTTCTTCCCGTATGGATGATGAACGACAGCCGATCTTTCGCCGGAAGAATCTTGACGCGCAGGAGGAAGGTAGAGGTTAAAAAAAAGAGTCTCCCTCGTTTCGTCGCGCTTAGTTTGCCCCTTCTTTCCCGCGCGGTTTCCCTCCCCGTTGTTTTTTTCCCTTTGCATCCGCATCCCCCATTGCCGTTTATTGGCCAAGAAATTACTTTCTCCCCAGCCGTTGACCTTCGTGAAAGCTACTTGCGGAAGAAATAGCCAACTAACTAGCCGTCGATCGATAGATCCAGATAATCATTTTAATGCTTTATCCCGGCTAATAGACCGATAACGTTGTAATGGAACGATAATCGCGAAATGAAAAGGTTTTGCTTTCATTATTGTATCCATAGACGGAAGTTTCCAATAGACTATAGCGTCATTGAATACTTCAACGTCTATATTGTTGCATCGACAATTCAATATAAAGAAAAATCTAATTGAATAAAAGTGATTTGCAGAAACTTTAATTTTCCTAAATCGCCAGTAAGACGATTTAACTGGCCATAGATGTGAGGTAATATTTTTCGCAACAAATTATTTAACAGTTTTCGTGATGGGAGGGTTGTTGGGGGGGGGGGGAATCTTATAGATTCTTTAGCATTATTATTAAATTTAATACTCGTAGAGGACCACAATCCGTATGGTTGATACGTAGTAATAAATATAATACCATCTATGGCCAATTAAGTCATCTTACAATTTATTACATGTTAAAAGTGATTTGATTTAAATGTAAAGCTAATAATATAAATTCCAATAAAATAAATGAGAAAATCTGGTTTATCTCTGAAGTGTACGCGAATATATAATAATAAAGTACAAACATAATATATAAATTTAACAATTAGAGCTATTGAATTATACGATAAGATATTATTGTTTTTCTGAAACATTAATTTATTAGCAATAGATGAGAGAACAAATCAGATTTCTGAAGCATTACGTTTTGACTGTTTTGCTAGTGAAATGAGCTTTCCTCCCCAATTACCGATATTATATAACATCAATTACGTCATCCGCGGCCCGCATTCTGCGCAATATGTCATTCGCAGGCATATTAATGAGATGGGATTTATTCAAATCCTCGTCAGAAACATAAGCCTTTTAATTGAATCAATGACAATCCCATTAGATGGGAAGATGACAAGCCTTATATTGATAGGATTTTTACGACAAAATCTCGAGGACTTAATTTTGTAGTAGAAAAAATATAGCCGTACCGTAATCTCACTACAAAAAACTACAAATTAATGAAATACATATAAAATATTTCTGACATACATAGTTCTTTGACAAGCAATTATACTTCTTTTAATTGTCAAACCGTAAGTTATTTTTGCCTTCTCTTGTCGTGCAAACTTCACGCACATCCTAGTTACTCGTAGAGCGATATACATGTAAATTACGATATGCAGCGCCATTTATTCAACAGTTCCGTCGTCAATCTTGCTGGAGAAACTTGGAATAATTTCATACGGCACGTGCAGTCACACCGAGAGTATTAACCCTCTCGGTCGGGTCCATATAAATCCACAGAATTATTTAACAACTTGTATCTCTGATAGAAAAATGGAGAGAGAGAGAGGGGGGAGAATAATAATACATTGAATCGAATACTATTATCTCCTTTTCTATTATTGATATAGCCCGATCCATTTCTGATCTGTCCAAATAATTTATTCATTTTAATAAACATGTGGGCAAGCTTCGTGTGATTCCTCAATATAACATGGTACATACATTTGAGTTTGTTGTTCTTAATAATAATAATATAAAATACATCAATAATTACCAATTATATAATATTAATCCATTGTATTAATCTCTTGCTAACTCCATGCTTGATTGTAAAATCGTCGAATCGTTATCGAAATATTGATAATATAAAGGCGGAGATCGGGATTGGCGCGTGGAAATGATATCTTAAATACAGTTACGCGCGTCATTTCCCGATGACGCGGCCGAAACAATGCCGATCAGAGTTATTCGATTAAACATGGAGGCGGACTAGATCGTATCGATGAACGATCGCCCGGAGTAATGCCAGCCGCTGGACATGGGCCTCGGATCGACCTAATAAACCGGAAACCTAATGCGGTTCAACCTAATAAACCGGAATTACCGGTATTAGGTGTCGGATCGACCGGTGTATCGCGCGCCCGGCTTCTCGGCAATAATGCGAATTTGAATTGATCCGGGCGGTGTGTTGCAGCGTAGCGCTGCGCCGTGCTCCGCCCCGCGGACTGCAGAATGCACGCCGAGGGAAGATCGATGCGAATTCATTGCATTACGAAGCGCCACGTCGTTTCCGCCGCAGGGACTGCGCGAACACAGATATTACACGGCTTAAAACAATTAGCAAAGCGATTCTCCAAACGGCAAGTATCGGGTGTGCGTTTCGAGAGAATTTACCCTTAGTATCCGATTATTCAGTGAATACATTTACGTAAATACGATATTTTATTCTTAATTGCTGGCATTTAGTCTGTTTCGCAGAATCCCTGCGACAAGTTATCGCCTAATTTACGGTCGTTCTTATAAAATTCAATACGTATAATTACGGAACTTAAAGCTTATATAAGTTCTATTTTTGTGATAATTGATTGCCCGATAATCAATCATAATTACTCTATCATCGTCACGGCGCAATCCTGTTACTACTAATACATAATTTCTCAGCAATTCATATATATAGAAATAGTTAATAAAATGTGATTTCTCTCCAAAGATTTTTAATTTTGAGAAGAAATAATTTCCTATTGTTATCATGTTATCAATAGTTCGCGAAAAGTTTTACACATAGATTTTTGTTATTGCGTTACGAAATAATTAGCACCTTTCGTCTTATGAGGATGGATCGGACGAAAAAACTCGGATGGGGAAATCCGTCCTCCAATTTTCCATTGTCGACGGAATACCCGCACTTACATCCTTGTAATTCTCAACCGGTTTTATTAGCTCGGGAGCAAAAGTACTTTGGTAAAAACGGATCAGTGTGCGGGCGGCGAACATTCCCGCGATCGGAGTGACGATTTTTCTCACGCCGAGCGACGGACGCAAAATACCGAAGCGACGCGAGGCGACGCGTCGCGGCGCGTGCGACCCGATGGCGAAATAATCGAGAACCGCCTGTCGCATCGCCGAACAAAAGAGATATTTCACCGTCCGACAAATTCCCTCGCTAAATGGGCGCGCGTTCAAAAAAAAAAAAAAAATAGCGGGACTGTGGCGGCGGCGGCGCGGGGGACAAGGAGCACGAAAATAAAAAGCACGGGCCGACCCGGTGTGCGAAAGCGTGCGCGCATGGCTGGGCAAATTAAAAACTCGTCCCGGCGCGTCCGAGCTGCGCGATAAATACAATAATAATTAGCGGAGCCTGCGAGACGGGTCCGCTGCCATTAATGAAGGGTAATTATCGGGGATTTTTAAATACGAGACTGCCGAGCCGTACTCCTCGCATTCGCATCGCGCTGTCACTATCCTCGCGCAATTAACGTACCCCTGCGTAAAACTTTACGTTCGCGCGGTCTTTCCTTGTTTATTTATCGTTACTTATCGGATATCTCGCTAATTCGTACGGAAAATACGCAGTAATTAACGTGGACGGTATATTAATCTGTGTAAAGCTTTTTAGAGATGTTTCTTAGCTTTTACTGATAAATATAATAATAAAGTTGGATAATATAAAATATATCATTGTGTGACATAGTATGTTAGAATTTCCCCTCAATTGTAATATCGTGGAAGTACATCGTATCAATGACTGTAATGAATTTGGGAATTTTATGCGGTACTCTTTTGTTAAATGGCGAACGGCAAAACTAGCTCTTTTTCTCCTCCCAGGGAAAGAACTCGTAAACCGGACAGATGGCCCGATTTGTCTTGTATTTTTGGGTCGAACGACCCTTCGCCGTGATATCTTTTTTTAATGGAGAAAAAGGGAGGAGAGGCAAATGATCGCTGGCACGACTCCAGGAAACGAAACAACTCAGCCGAGAATTCTTTCATTTGATTTTGCGCGCATTACTGAACTGATCGCAATAATTTTCCCTTCACCGTACAGAAAAGAAATTAAACTTTGCCGAGGTACTCTGTATAACTGTAACTGAAGATTTCTAATTTGAAATTATGTAATAAATGCTAAATCCTCTTTTCATGACATAAATATTCTTTATACTTTTTCTTATAAATTTTTTTAGTTCTCTATAATTTTGTCGATTTTTTAAATATAGAAGTTAAGTCCTCAACTTCATTAATCTCGAAACTTTTATTTCACAATGCATCCATATGTCAATGCCCTACATATATTTTATTCTACAATTTCATAACTTCACGTTCCTAAAATCAATTTTTATTACGATTCGATTATAATAAAAAAAAGTTTATGATTGGCGAATCGATCGATCAACCATTTTAGAAAGGAATTTTACTCCAAAATTTCTATTTTCCATCAATCATCCCAGCGTTTTGTTCCCTCGGATAGGAAAAACATTGTGCTACTGTTTAAAATCGTCGCTGTTTGTTCCTCGGGAATTTCGGAAGCGCGCTGGATAAAGCTCGCGAGTTCACGATTCCCGAAACAAAACGTGCACGAGAGGCCGAGCAAAGGGAAGAATTATTAGCGCCGGCGCATACAGCGAGCGAAAAAGGAATAAACATGTGCAATAAAGGCGGCCGAGTCGCGTAATACGAAGCAATAATCTACGAATTTTGTATTGCATGGCGTAAAACAAGTGGACGGTATTTATCGCGATACGTAATCTCGTCGAAGCCGGCATATAACAGGTCTTTTTATTGCCGTACGAAAAAAACAAGAATAATAATTCTACGTCTCACCGAATGGCACAATAAACGCGCTTTACGGCCGTTCGTTTCGATCCGGTGTAGCGAACGTAATAATCGGATGTAATGTTAGTTTCCCGAATCTCTCTTTCCGCGTATACACATCCCGAATTTTATCTTCCTGGAAATAAATCATGCAAGATACTTAATTATCATGCAATACTTCAACCCGACGTTACTAAGACGAGGTATGACAAATACAATAAACATATAGTATTATTTTCATAACTATTTTATCATTGTAATAAAAAAGAAGTTCTAAAATAACTTTAAATTATACCAATTTTGTTGGTATAATTTGGATTCTCAAGGACCAAATTGAATTTAAAATATTTTAAAATTTTCATATCATATTACAACTTAAGCTCTGAGATTAACAGGGTTTAATAAACCCCACCTTAGTAATCGTGCTACATATTTTCACCTTAATAATACCGGATTAATGGGGTATTTATCTTTCATATATATCATACAAAAAAATACACGATAATGTATCCAGTGGCAAAATTTTCGATATTTATTATTCAGCTTAGAAGCTCTCAAGACAGCTCGCTGTTAGCGTATATTCGCATAGTTCTCGGCAAGTACGTTTCGGGAGCGGAACGTTTTGCTCCAGAAGTAAAAAAGTTTTCAACGAGCAAGTACGGAGAGCAGATCATAGTGATGCCTGGAAACCGCGCCTTCGAGACGAAGAAAGGCGGAGAGGAGCCACCGGGGCACCGTTCCCGGATTCCTGCGAATGCAAACGCCCGTCGAAAGTAAGCTAACCATCTCGCAGAACCATGTTTCGCGCGATTGCGTGGCTACACGTTCGTACGCGCGTGTGCGTGTGCACACGAGCGTGTCCAAAAGCGCAACTGCGCTCGTGTACACGCGATAGTTTGTCACAGTCAAGTGCTCGCTAAGTATGCGAGACCATTTGTCTCCGATCTTCTATTCTGGCACGGGCGTCATTCTACGCTCGCCGCAAACAGAATTAAATGTTTCTGGTTCGTGCGCGCCCGCTCCTCCTATCTGTCCCCATTCTTTATCTCACGCCCGTCGGTTTCCTCGACCGAACGGGCCACACGGAAACACGAAAATTTTGGTACCCGGGATCAGGCAGCTGTTACAGCAGCGACACGGCGGATGTAAGTGAATGATGACGGGTCTGTACCCACGTTAAATTTTACCTGAAATATGTATGTCGTAAGCCCCTCGTCACTTTTATCAGTTTTATTATATCCCGTCTTTCTCTGCGATATCCGTAATTCTTGTGTAACACGCCTGTCTCCAGCGTCGCTTAATATGTTAAGCTACTAATTGAAGTTGAGACAGGTTGCAAAAGTTTAAATTATTGTAAAATTGAGCCATGTCAGTCAATTTATCTAGAAAATAATGAATATCTATGTTTTAGAAAAATTCTTTTAACTTCTACTTAAAAATTTGCAAAAATCTAATAGATTTTCACATCTTATTAATCTATAATTTACAATTATACATTTACATAGTAATAATCTGTAACTTGTAATTATATGTCTAAATATCAATAATGCGTGATTTCTAATTAACAATTGGCATATTAATAATTTGTAATTATTCGATGATTAATATTACGTTTCTATTAGAAGCGTATAACACATATCTACTATTCATTTTAATATCACATGCATAGTGCAAATTATATTGACGCAAAGCATAATGCGAATATTAACTTAATTAGATTTATTATCATTATATATTTCCCCTAATGCGCATTATATAATATTTATATATATATATATAATTTTTTATTATCATTATGTTTTATATATAATTTTAGTGCGTACTATATAATTACAGTATCCCATAAAATTCAATTGTTGATAAGTTTGTACTTGCACTTATTGTAAGTATATTATTATTTAATAAGAAACTGTATACTCTTTATTGAGTTCGATAGCCATCCTAAGAGCAAACTATCCTAGAATATTCCTAGTACTCTTAACTTCGACAGTTGACGATCGGAAAATGCGGTGTTGTATCCTCTGCAATTTTTGATGGGATAAGTTTCTATCAAAGATAAATAAAGAAGCGCTTGTCAAGAAGACAGGCGTTTATCTTTCAAGAAGATCGGAGAAAATCGTATAGACGAAGCAAACAGCGTCCACGAGAATAAAAAATGTATCAGCTGCGAAACAAGAAATAGGGTGGCGAGGATAAGGGAAGAAATACATTTCTCTTGTCTTTCCTATTCTGAAATTTCGCAACATCCATCGTCTTATCGTCTCCGCGGTTACGTGAACTCCTCGCGTTCTGGGACTTCGCTCGCCGAGGAATTTTATCTGACAACTACTTTGGCGAATGGCAAAAGAGAGGGAAAGTCAGGAGCGCGGAAAACTGGCAGATAGAGAAAGAAATAGTCGCAAGTAGAGGACGAGGAAGAGGAAGAAAAAGAAGAAGCGAAAGAAGTAGTCAGGAAAAAGAAAGGGAGCGGACGGTGAAGTTCGAAATGTGACGCGGAACGTGCGACAAGCCGCGTTCAGTCGACTCGGTATGGTCCAACCCCTCCCTCCCGTTCTTTCCCTTTCCTTCTTTCCCGTTCCCTCCGCCCTTTGTTGCGCTTGAGATGCAAGAGCCGCTCTAGCGAGCGCGATCTCGTTAACGGGATATGCGCCGTGCGCCGTTCGTCGCGTCGTGCAACGTCCCGCCTTCTGGTTCCAAGCAAGATCAAAGCGAGTCGTGGGCCTGTCGCGACGAACAAACGGAGCTTTTCGAGGATGCTGCCCGTGGTATTCGCTTAATTGTATACTTGTACTTCTCCGTATGCCGGGGCCCACGCGTCGCCCGCGGCGCAAACCGCTTTATCGCGAGATTGTATTCTCTGCCACGACCAAAATTATCATATCATCGCCAACGGTAATCTGTGGGCGATTCGCGTCCGCGATAATTATTAACCACTTCGTCGCGATTATAATTCGCTTCGTTTCGCTTTCTATCCTTAAGTTTGAAGCCAACGCTTCTTGCTATTAGAAGAAATGCTTTAATCTTCTGACATTAGATGTGTGGCTGACATCAAGAATTCTTTATTATTATCCGTTTTTTCGAGAAATACTCATGAATTACGAAATGTATATGGTCGTATATGGTCGTGAAAAATACAAGATAAAACGCATAAAATATTTGTATTCTAATTAAACGAGGAAAAAAAATATCTACGTTAAACGTAATATGAGGTCAAGAGTGTAAATTTTGTAGGAGACAGACAATTATAAGTGTTGTATAAAAGTATGAAAAAATACATAAAACAGAAAATGTAAATTTTGTGATGACGTCTGAAATCGCCAGCTTCGTCGGAATATACCCAAATTTCACATATATATATATAGGACTAAAATAAAGTTGAAAAAAATAAATAAGATTCACCAAATATAAATAAATAAATAAAATAAATATAAATAAATTCGTTCCTAAATACAATATATTTGCTGGATATATATATATTTAAAACAAATATAACTTCCTATCTTTACACTTTTACTCTATCGGGATTACGATTTTTATAATATGCCCAACGGCGTCAAGTATCCATTTCATCGATAGTTATATACATATTGTAAAGTTTTCTTCCGCCAAGCGGCCTTTATGATACTCGAAAGTAATCACGGCGGAACACGCGCGTGTTCGCTTAAATTTGCTAATATTAAGATAAGGCAGCGGCGTGGCGTTAGACGATGGAGAAAAAGGCGACGAATAGCGAGAGAGGAAACGTAATAAAAAGATAGGAGGCTCCGCGAAAGCACGAGCGAGATAACTAGGACAACGTGTTTATACGCTGTAAATTCGTCACTCGAGATCGTCTATGTCGTCGTCGTCGCCGTCGCCGTCGTTGTCGCCGTCGTTGTCGTCGTCACTACGTTGCCTCGCTAAACTGAACGGAAACACGCTCGAATGTACATCCGCATTGTACAAGTATCTAGCGCTTCGTCGAGCGACAAAGTCGCTTCGTCTCGTCACGATCGTCGACCGGGGATCACGCAAGACCTCTCTTAAAATTCGATCAGATAATCTTGTTTGCGTCACGATTAGGACAATCAAATTCTTCTTCGACCACGGCGTTTTCTCTCCCCTAGCGCGACAACCACGCATTTGCCACCGGATGTCAGCGTCGACTCGAGGGCGCATAAATTTCCAGCTGATCAACATCGTTCGACGAGAGCGGACCCTTTGTTCGCGAGAGTGGCCGCGCTAGTGTTAGGTGACCCGAGGAATCAAATCGGATGTAAGTCGTAAATAACTTTTCTAGGAAATCGTACATTTCTATTCGCGAATTGAGACAAAGACATGAGGACATACCCGATTCGTTGCTCACTACCGCGAGACGTGTCAACGTGAAACGACCGAAACGATGACAAAGACCAAGGCGAAGTTGGTAAAGTTCGACGATGTTATTAGTTTCGAAAACTTCCAAAATCTGTTTGTCCGCCTGCCATGCACGATCTATCCGCGTAATCAATATTTCGATCTATTTCTTCAATGCCGTCAAATCAATTTCGAGAAGTGCACGATTCAAGTTTTTTGGAGATTCAATATTTCTTTCAACGCAATCGAAAATAGTGAACTTCTACGTTTAACATCGCAAAAATTATAACAAGCAAATATTTTCGGAGCTATTTGAGATGTCAAACAGCGATTGCAGGTGTATTTTCATGTTTTCATACAACAATCTAAAAGCAAACACTGGAGGCGAAATTTACTTAAATTTATAGTCAAGCAAATATGAAAAAAAACATATGCGAGGTGCGTTTACGGTATAAAGTTGGTAGGAGAATCCTAAAATTTCCTCGGGCGATCGTACCGACAACGCGAATAATCTTCCAACTAATTTATCTGACAATGATTTTAATATGGCGATAATCTCTGTTAAATGAAAAATTCATAAAATCTGTGACAGTGAATTGCGAGAGACGTAATTGTTCGACCAAAATTTTCTACATGTCAAGCGCTAATTCTATTGATATTCGACTAAAAATTTCCAACGATTCTTCGTTAAACTTTTCTGTTTTAATATCGCATAATTTATTGTTTTCTTTTATATGGATATCTATAGACGAAAGATACGTCGCAATTACACTGTTATATAGATATTAAAGGATCAAATTCAAACCAATTTCTTGGGTTAAATCATATTTGGTTATTTTTAACTTTCACGTGTGTCAAACACAATAGGTTATTTTTGACTCATGTAAAAGTTACATTGATTTATGTGATTAGTAATAGATTTTAACACATTCCTTGAGCTAAATTATTTAATTCAATTGTTCTAGTTAACAATTGTTCTAGTTAACAACATATTGGGTAGAAGCAGTGGCGACCTATAGGAATGGTTATAAATGACCCAAATTTGGTTCAATTAAACATTACAACACTGTAAAAGAATGGGAAATTTTTAGTCCGCGCTGCATTGTAGAATACTATGACAGAGACGGAACATTAAAATTAACGATAAGTAACGAATGACTGCGCCTCGAGAGTATTTATCACTCGGGAACGTGCATCTTGAAAAAGGTCGGAAACCACTGATCCAGTATCGTATCGATCGAATGCATTCTCCGGAGTGCGACGAAGGATTTACCATCATTGGCGAGTCGCGAGGATCGTAGGACAATTTGTCCAGTGCTCGCTCGTACATTCTAGTGCATGGAGTTTCTCTCGGATGCAGCGGACCTTCGCGCATAATAGTTTTCCAGGGACGTATACACAAGTTCGTCGTCCATGAGACTACTCCAAGTTCCTCCCCTTTCCTCTCACTCTGTCCCTACGTTCCCCTAACAACTATTTGCTTTCCAGGTGACCTTAATCTAGGAAATGGTCACTAAGAGGCGTTCTCTCTACAAATGCAGCCAGAGAAGAGATATAGCTAGAACGAAGGCGAGAAACAGAGAGAGAGAGAGAGAGAGAGAGAAAGCGTGAGGAGAGAGGGAAGATGAGAGAAATGGATGATACCGACTGGCGGGCGAAAGGTATGGAAATATTTTGCTTATATCATTATCCCGAGTGGTGCATACACGCGCGCATATCCTTTTGTCAACATACGCGAGGCTGAGTAGCCGCGAGTACGATCCTCGAAATAAGTCCATGTACGTGCAAAGTTACAAGTGGCTGAAAGATCGGAAATGCAATATGTTTCCTCTTCCTGCTGAAATGTACGCCGCGCCAAATATTCACTGCAGGTGGTTTACCAGGAGTTTACCTACGTCCGCGTACTGTGATTTCATCAGGATTCACATATTTTCGAAGAATATATATAAAAACCGATCCGCGTATATATATATGTATATCGCGCGTACAATGCTGCATGTACATCCGGAGGGAAATATCTTTTTTCTAAAGTCATTTAATATAACTTGCATTTCTTCTGAATTCAGTTTAAAAACTGAAATCTGAAATCAAACCGAATCACGTTCGAACCCCTTGTTAAAGTATTTCTATACTGAAAATACATTGCGCGAAACCTTCTCTGATTGTCGGAGAGAGAGAGATGCATGAAATAAACGAAGGAATAACGTGCGATAACGTATTTTCACGCTTGCCGGCGAATGTGCAAATAGCGTGAAATTGACAGTCGGATGCTCCGTGGGGACGGAAATATGCGCTATCTCAAAACTCGAGGATACAACGAGGTACGTCTAGCGACGAGTTTCAGAGGGGTAGAAAGAGTAAAACCGCGCGACTATTCTCGTGGAAATTCGTCGTAGCCGCGAAAAGGCGGAATTCGTAACGACCATCGTCGCCGTCGTCGTCGTCGACGTCGCCGTCTCGGTCGTCGTTGTCGTCGTCTTCGTTGGTATCATCGTCATTGTCTTCCCGCCGGCACAAAACGACGTTCAAGACGAAGGTTTCTTACCTCCTTGCCGGGAGCTGAAGGCGCCGGTGCTTCCTGCGATGATTAGAAGCAGCAGCGGGCTTAATAAGACTCTCGAGGAAAGCAGCATCTTTCCTATACTCCTCTACCGGCGCTTGCGCGACACGGGCTCCTCTTAGCCGACTTCCCTCATCACAGCCTCCCTGTAAGAATAAAAGATAAGGAATAAGACGCGACGGCTCGGTTTCGTCCAACGAAAATGAGTCTCGCAAAGGGCGCGATCCCGTCAGACGAATGACGGGCCATCGAGCCGCGGCAGACGCGCATTTGCCGGGTGATTTCGAGAACATTTCTGACACTCGTTACGTTGTGATAAATATATCTCGGAACCGGAACGACCAGTGTCATTAGTGTGGTAGCTTAGTAGCAAAAAGGGTATCCCATAACTGAACGCGTGGCATTTTTATCCGCGGCGTGATAATGGTTAATCGATAACACATCTGAGATATCAGACGTGGACGGATCTACCTTTCTTACCGCGAATGTCTGCATTCGAAGTCACATTTTGAATAGACATCAACCGGGACCTGCGTTCAAGCCGAGAAGCGGAACGGTCGTTCTTTCGCTCAGAAATGGCCAGCGGCCCGTGTTTGGCGTTGAATGGTACGACGAGAACAGCGGGTTATCTCTCCCGCCGTGTTTCCACGGTTTACTTATTTTTCGTCCATTCTTACGTTGGTCGCAAACAGCGGGAGAATACGAGAACGAAGTAGACCCAGAAGGCGGGACGAGACGGGATGAGACGTCGGGGACAGGGGACGCGGACGGCCCCCGGGGCGCGTTGGGTTTCCATTATGCTAAACCGCAAATGGAGTCCTGCGATCGAGTGTCTCTCCGCGGCCGCCCCCGGAGGCGCACAATGGCGCTGGTATAAGGCTCCTAAGGTGTAATGTTACGTAGAAATTAAATTCGCCCGTATTCTCCCATGGTACACGCGCGCGACGCGCTGCCCGCGCCTCCGCTCTTCTGCGGATCCCGACGGATTCTGACGCGTTGTATCTCCGTCACCGCGAATTCGTCACCGTCGTCTCGCAGCGCGTCGCTCGAGACGAAAGTACCAGCCAGCAGCACGACACTCGAGCTTTTTATGTGGCGACGCATTTGCGACGATGACTTTTGCGGTTCTCCGCGAAAAACGAGTCTCGCACACGGCGCGACGGTGAATCGCGCGGGATATTAATGGATAAGCTCAGGTTTTATATAGGAGTTAGCATATTCTCAACGTGTATCTTTACGTGCGTAAACCTTTCGATAGATTTCTTTTTTCTTGTTGGATTGATTTTTTCTTATTGGAAATTTAAGAGTAATAGCCTATAAAGTTATTTAATATCGAAGATCAAAATGTTTTGAGACGTAATATCCAAAAATTTTATTAAAAATTAAGATTAAATGAAAATTTAATTAAGCATGATATCAATTTCATATAATATTTTTCTGTACGCCTTTCTGGAGATTTTCTACATAGGCAGTTTTATAAGGAAAACGCGACGTATGCACAACCGACGAATATTGGCGTTCAAGGTTTTCCACGACGCAGCTTTTCCTCTCAAGGACTCGATTACAGGCGAACAATTTTATTTGGGTACCACGAGCTTTTTCATATCGAGTCCTCTTTTTTGTCACGGCTACCGACGGTTACTGCAACTTGTTATATCGCGCGGCGCTTTCACGATGTTGCTTTCACCGCGGAATTTAAAGATCTTTTTAGTTCTCCTCGCAACTTATAAGCGTTTGATCGATTCCGAGTAGACGTTAGATTTGCAGCTTTGACGAAGGACGATATCAAAATATACGCTCCATATTTTGCTTCGCTTTGAGATATCGTGTAGCAAGTAAATATCCAATACCGGTAACGTCAAAAGCGTAAGTAATCTTCCGGTAATTAAAGCAAATATTATACGTAGATTGGTGTTAATTACGTATCAATGGAGAAAAATAATATTTACATTACGTCGTATCGCCTTTGTATAAAAATTGAATATATCACTGAACTCATATCCAGAGAGAGAGAGAGGGGGGGGATTTAGGAAGTAGATAGTTTGAATAATATCTAAAGTCAGGGATCGTTTTCCGAGTAACTAATTCTGACATCCGAAGCGCGACATAAATTATTTTCTCACTAACTAATGCAGCGAATAATTAAGACGATAATAAAGTTCAATTAAAATTTGAGATAACATCTGCCAGAACTACAAGCGGGGAACTGAAGGTAGAACTTGGAAATGGAAAGCTAATTTCATTTCAGAGAGCTGATCTTGCTGTCGTAATATATATTTGCGCGGAAAAAAAATTTTTATGGCTTTCGAAGCACAACGAGTTTAAACCGCAACTCGCGACAAGTCATTACCATTGCATTTTCTGCTTTTCCCCCGACATTATGCATCACAAATGAACATGAAAATTAAGAGATGTCTTTCATCGCGGTGCAACAAACAAGATGGCACGACCAAGATTAGAGAGATCTCGTATTGTCTTGTGCGGAATTCACACTATATTTGACAAAGATGAAGGAAGAAGGAAAAAGAGATAAAATGCAGCATGACGCTATGTAAATAGAAATATATGTAAAAAATTCCTGTTTTTTTTGTATGCTGCGACTGCATACATCGAATAATAATTTCATGTTCATATATATAAACAATGTATATCTTTAATTTAAAGATTTCATTTTGAGTTTTTTCTCCTAAATAATGTCAAAAAAAAATCTAACTTTATTTCATAAATACCTATGGTTAATTCATCCATCGTGAAAGATTGATGGAAAGGAGATGTTAAAAAAGTGCTATGCAAAATATTTGAATCTATCGAATACCTGATAAAAGTGCATATCAGAAAATCGTTGAAGCTTCATCTATTTCACTAGATATTCCAACAGTTACGATACACCCGACATTTTAAACGCTCAACATCTTTTTCCTCTCGTTTTACGTGACAATACAGGAGGATTCTAGGATCTAGTCGGCTTCCAAACAACACCGGAGATTTACAATGTTGGTTCAACGTTTACCTGCAGCGTCGTATGTTTAGAAGACAAAGAATAACAGGTTGAGAAGGAAGAAAAGGGAGGCGAGAAAGACGGAAAGCGAGAGATAAGACCATCCAACAACATTGTTTCTTCCCACGGAACATCCTTGTCGTTTTAAAGCCAGCTTCGCAGCGCAGGGAAGCTTCCGCTTTGACGGTTTCCTTATTGATCGCACAAATTGTATTCCTCGAACCTAAGGGATTGCAATATTGGCGCGACGCGATTGCGATGATATTGTCGAGGACGATGCGAGAAATTGGAAACGGAGAACTGGAGGAATTCGTGAGTGCGAAGAGAGTGTCTAAATAAACCCTCGCTGCAACGTGTACTTCGCCGAATAATGAAATAACACTTCACCGTGATATTTTTTTCTTACGTGAACCTTTCTGTGGAGGATAAACCGAAATATATTACTCGAAATATTATGGCATATCTTTTTTATTATACCTTGTGCACGCAAAGGGCGTGTAGAATAAAGATCTATGTTATCTATTTCGAAGTCGTGAGATCTACCGCTCTTTGAAAACCCTCAGAATTTCTTTTCTCGAAGGCTGCCTAATATGACACAGGGTATTATTCGCTCAAGAAGAACCTCAATTTGTCCACTGCGAACTTTCTATAAGGTCGCGGTATGAAATAGCACGCCGGCATCTTAAAAATCGAAGAAAATACTTCACGCGCAATCGATAAGCTGCCACGCTCAGCGGCTTGCGAGATGCAAATGGACCACTTTCACGTGTCATCGCTTATAAATCTCTCTTCTCCGCGCAGATTCTTGCCAGAACGCGGAGAGCGAGAGGAGAGTAAACGATGGATACGACGTCGAACACATTCGGAGGAAAACGGGGAATAGCAATGTGTAAAAAAAGAGACAAATAGAGTAAAAAAGAAAACAACGCACAGGAGGAGCTCCGTGCGGACAAACAATGTGGTCTTATCCATCGGAAAATTTCCGCGGCTCACAGCTACAGACATATATGGAAGGACCTCTTCTTCTTTTGTCTCGTCTGGCAAAGGTACCGCGCGCCTCGAGATCGGCCATTTGCCAGACGAGATTGAAGATTTGCGCCGTTAGTTCGCCGGTTATTATCGCTGAAGCGTATAGATGAAAGGAAAAAAAAGGATCGGGATGCGAAGGAAGGGATAAAACGGGCGATGACGGAAAAGTTGAGGTAAGACAAAAAAGGTAGTTCGACGAAGATGGAAAGGTGAAGAAGCAAGGGAGAAGGAAAAAAAGAATCGCACTGGTTTATCGTAGTGGATCCTGAACGATTCTCTCCCTCGTCGGGAAAAAGAAGAATCGAGAAAGAGAAGGAGCGAAATGGAGGGAAAGGACGACAATATTGTGACGCGGGACGCAAACTTGGTCGGAACTTTGATGGACGATCCGACGACGATGAAGCTGGACCGCCGTACTTCTATGAACTGGAAGAAGATACGATCGCGAAGCTCCGCGCGAAGTCCTTTCGAATTGAGTGAGTTGTGTGAACTTATATTTGGAGTGTATGCTCAAGCAGGCAACTCGGCTTAGCTTCTGCTCGGCCCGATGATATTTCCCTCCGTGCTCCATAAAAATAGCGTCTTCCTGTTGTAAATCGAGAATCGAGATGGAACAATTTACATTTATGACACTGTAATTGCTTAAGTTCAATAAGACTTTGTCTTTTTTTCTTTGTCTTTACTTGTCATTCAGATTTAGATCACGTGGAGATATAACAGAGAGAACGGCATGCTACACGGAGAGAATTTTTCGTTATATTTTGCCGCAAAATTCACTACAAATTTTACTATGTTTGGTAATAAGCTTGGAACAACTTGGCAACCTGTCAAATATTATTGGTAATGAAAGGAATTTCTGAAATATGGAAGAAAACATTTTATAAACAACATAATAAAAATTACCAAGCAGATTGTAACACTCGACACGAAAAAAACCGAGAATCATCGGACTTAGCCAATAAATTACCATGCTGCATGATAAAATTATCACGAGCGACTAAGTCAGATTGAAAATATTATGCTGTATTGTAAAATTTATATAAGATATTTTACATGTTTAGCATTACTTGGCATCTATTCAATTTAAAACAATAAAGAATCATAAGATTTTAACATATTTTAAAATTATGGAAATTTTACTATGTATATATATTTTAGTAAAATTAATTAAATATATTTTATATTTTATTGTGGTAGATATTAATATTTTTATTGTGGTAGATATTAATCAGAGAAAATTGCATAAATATCTTCGAAATACCATGTTGTCCCATGACTACCATGATTTTCAGGGTAAATTTTAAGAGAAAATTCTCTCTGTGTACGTATCGTAAGATGTTACAATGGCGGATGGTCGCGTGGTACTCCAAAAGATTAAAGCGAGGCGTGTTTCGTGACGCAAATTCTCGCGAGGTCGGAGCGATTTAAAACTGTCGTGAGCGCAATCGTCTCGATCGTGATTTCTCGCCTTCCAATCGTTAACACGCGCGCGTTCTCCGTAATTATCCTTCCCGTCGTCCCCTCGCATGTATCGCCCAGATCCTGCGCAAATGAACGTACAATTTACCGCACGCGTTTCCGCGATCCCCTTGCCCTTTTGCCACGTCGTTTTGTACCTACCACAAGAATTCCTCCCGGCATCGACGTCGGGTGTCACGAGGACGATTCCGCCGCGTCTCGTGATTCTCTACCATCCCCTATCTCGCGTCCCTCCTACTCGCCGGCGACGCGAGGTATGCGATTCTCCGCTGCCGCGTGGAGCCAATTACATCGTAAGAAACGTTAACTTAGTTTGTCAAGCAGTTAGCGCGAGGGAAGGTAGTCTTACCTCCCTCGATGGTACGTGTACATCCCTGGCGATAACGGCGCCGCGGGACGAAGAGATATCAAGTTATAGTTGGGAGCATCCCACCGCTCGCTCTATCCGCTCTATCCACCAATACCAGGAACATACGCGTATAAAGGGACGGCGGCGGCGCCGCGGAGGACGACCAGAAATTCCGGGATCGACTGTGCAAATTGCGAGAGTCCGATACGACGCTAACTCTCGCAACTCCCTCCTCTAACTGTAGTAGTAAGATCCGATATCGGAGGCCTTAAACGACAAATCGACGTATGATAATGATAAATGATAATAGTCCTATTTTTTCATATATATTGGAACTATAGTACTATAGTCTGTCTGCGTCCTGTCTGCGCCTGTTTGCGTCCTGTCAGACAGGAGGCAGACAGGATTACGTATGTGTTTCCTACAAATTGTAGAAGCATTTGTCACTGACGTATTGTCAAACAAGGTATATAATATGCGAGGTAGAGACAAGCGATTCCATTTGGTAAGATGTACGAATTGATATTGTAAACCTAATTTTTGTAACAAGAACTATAGACGCAATTGCTATAAATGCCCTTCGTCTAATCGACACTTAACGAGAAGCAGGCCAATTTACAGCACGTCAAGGGCGACTGAATTATACTTACACGTGTAATCGCCACTAAAGCTTCACCCCAAACACCCCCCTGCGTTCCTCCGGCTTCGAAACCGCGCCGACTCGGACGGGGAATTAACAGGCGTATATCAGAAATCGGGTCATGCCCGTCGTCGCGAGGGCGCTATAAAGTTTCCTGGATTCTGATGAACGAGGTACGAAACCAATTCCGCGCGGTAACCAATTATGTCGTAAGAAACGGCGTTCTCGGGCGAGTTACGGTGACGTCTCGCAAGGTACACCGGGCTCCCGAAGGTTCGCTGGCAAACTTATTCTATTTGTAAGAGATGTTGCTGGTCGGAGAGCGAATGCGGAGACCTTCGTACGGAAAGCATACAAGATGGCGCTGCAGCGAGTCGGGACATTTAATAAATATATTTTTTTAGCAGGAATTCAGGATAAAACTGGCCTATTGTATTCTGATAATTACTAGATTGTTATCGTGTTGTAATTAACATATATCGCCTTCCCTTTCTTCGAGATTTAAAACAGAAATATATTCCTTGAATTAAGGATATGCGATAAACGCCGAACACGCGCGCAGTTAAACGGAAACGCGCGAAAATCCGTACTTTTCAGGTACGCGCTCCCTCGACACCGAGCGAGAGGAGAGTGCGGCCGACGGTACGGCAAGGGTGGTTTCGACACGGGGAGCTAAGCCGAAGTCTTCGAGGGCGGTCACGAGGGTGGTGTTGGCGGCAGCAGCGGCGGTGACGGCGGTGTGGTGAGGCGAATCGAACGAAGTCGTGCTAAGCAACTTAGATTAGTTGAATCGACTGGTCTCGGCTGGCGAACCGCCAGGCCAAATTGTCAAGAGAATTGCTCTCCAGATCCTGCCGTCGCGTTCGGGGGAGAAATGCGCGCGCGCGCGCCATTTCCTCTTCTACTTTTCACCGACGTGTTCTTTCATGCGCGGCGAAACAAAAGGGGGCACCCGTTGACGTAGACGGAAATCTAATTCGCGGAAATGGACGTCGTTGATTGTATTCCTGCGGCTTGGACTCGCACGCCACGCCGCTCTGCGCCGCGCACAAGAACGGAGATCCCGATGGCTTAAGAAATTCTTCGCGATTTCACGGGCACAACGCGCTCCGCCTCCGCCTCGTACGTGCTCGCTATCGCGCGCTGTCGTCGAATTGGACCACGATATATTCCTTGAGCAAGAAATCATTTCGTTTTATCGACAGACGCGTCAATATAGCGGTCGGGACGCGCGAGGAAATCAACTGCAACGTTGATGTATTTAACGATGCATCCTCGAGATATATAAAATCCACGGAAAAATTGGATCTCGTAGCGCTTTCTTGCACCGCGTGATTATCATATATTGAAATAGTCGTCAATTTGGCAACATTAAAGCATAATATTATGACGTTCTGTAATATGTAACTCCCAGGATGTATTATATGTAGTTGTTGCATGAAATATTGCAGGATACAACAGCATTGTGTTTACGGTGTCAGTTTCTAGCGTTTAAAGCGAGAAAGTGATTATTGGATTCAACGCAGAATCGAAACAATGCACGCGTTATTGTTAAATCCGCTGCAATACATATCATTGCAAGACCAGCGTAATACTATTACGATAAAAGAAAGCCTTGCCAAGCATTAATCTTATGATAAGCATTGTAAGCACTTATTATAAATAAATTCCGTCCGCTCCTTTAAATAAAAAGATGAATATTTCTAAACACATGTCTGCATAGACTCTCTTTCTTTTTACGAGATCCTGAATCCATTCCAAATATTTCATTTCCATATTACACTTACACTCTATATTACCTATCAAACAGAAATGGTAAAATGTCATCGGACTAGACATAAAGTTCAATAAAATCGAAATTAAGCGATCTCACCGTTTAGTATCAGTTTCGAGTACATTGAAAGCACGAAAACCTAAGAATCGACAACTCGACTCGACGCTTCGGTCGTCGTCGACGGATATGGTCGGTGATAAAAATGATGGTTGGCCGTCTCTGGGGCAGACCGGCCGAATCGCGCGCGCGCGCGCTCAGCTTACCGCTCGTCAAAGGCGCTTTTATCTAGATCCTTTATTTCCGTCCCGATCGAAGTTGTACGGGTACGGCACGCCAATTCGTTTTATTGGATTCCGCGTAAGGGCGGCGCCGTTTTTCCGAGTTGCCGAACGGCGAAGAAACCCCGGGCGCGTCCTCATCCATCATCCGTCTGCGCGGTGCGCCGAGTCATTTAACAAACGTCTCTTCGGGATCGCATATTGCACCGCCCACTCGCTCGTCCAGACGTTTCGCGTTCTCGCGTTCGCCAGGTTTGACCGCGGCGTCTCGTGGCAATCAGCTCGCTTAGCCGCACGAGGCGCACGCACGATTCCGAAATGCAGGGTACGTCGTAATTGGATGCGCAAACCCGAGAACGGGGGTTGACTGCTCGTGTAAAATCAAGCCGAAAACGTGAAACGAAGTTTTCGAGATCTAGTTTCCGAGAAAAGTACCTTTCGAAGATATTATATATAAGCGACTTATAATACATCTTCCCTTCTTACTCGGATTTGAATGATAATATCAAGGGAAACATTGGAGACTATATTTGCTAATATACTAAACACAATTTTTGCAATTTCTCCGAGCGAAATATATTTAGATGTAACCACCTGCCTTTTTTAGCTTAATATGAAATTTACATTGCCGCAAATGAATATTCTCGCGACCATCATTTTGGATAATTAAAATTTAACTATTATATCGCCGAATATCAAGTTTAGTATATCACTATCTCTCCGTCCCATAACCGTATTACGTATGCAGATGTTACGCTTATAATTTTAACTTCGCGTTCCATAGAGGGGCGGAAGGATATTCTCTCCCCGTGCAATTTCCCAAACTTGGTAAAACTTTATAAAACTAATGGAATAGCTGCTCTCGTATCGCCATATACCGACGTCATAACTCGTTCAACTATAAGATAAACGAACTAGCGAGTTCGGCCGCCAGTCAAGCGCCTTTCGTGCTCCTGCACGTTCGCAGTAATAATAAAAACGGCGCGGCGGTCGAATTTGTCAGGGAGCGACGCGGAGAGTGGTTCATATTGATCAAATGCTGTGCTAGTTTCCGCGCGCGATCGATAGCGAAAGCTACTCACTGACTTCCAGTACGGAGGCACGGTCCTCCTCTATATTTCTGCGCGTTTAACAAATCACGAGCCGCTTTTGCCCGTACTGCATCGCGCTGCATCACAATCGTCATCGTCCTCGTCGTCGTCGTCGTTCTCGTTGTCGTCGTTGTCGTCGTCGTCCGGCTCTGCTCTACAATGTTAATATTGCCTCTGGAAATTGTAAATCGGTAGACAGAAATGCAGCTGGATGGATCGTTGGCTTCTGTCGCTACACTCGCATCCTTGATTGGAAAGCAGAAGTTTCGGCATCAACCGACTATAGACTCGCGAAAACTGTCCGAATGCGAGGGAGCTTTTTCTCTTCTCGAACGCGACTAGTTACAATTCCAAATGCCGTTACATCTAATACGAATTTACAATCGCACGATTTTACACGGGCCAGAACATCCACCCGCGCTGTCCGGGGACCACCCTTTTCCCCATGAAATTAGAATGTTGCCGTGCGAGAGCACCAAGATTAATTGCAGCAACGTCTTAACGGTCGTTACCGTCTTATCGAGAAGGTAAAAAAAGGCCGATCTCTCGACTGACTTATCGCAAACCGCATCTAATGTTATTAATGACCTCCCGATCGATCGACGTCGTCGATAATTAAGAAGGTTTAATCTGGACATTTTCGAGGAAGTAGCGTTCGCTGTATTCCGGATATTGAAGACTGACCGGAAAAGACGATTTTATCGATAGCCGCATTTTTCCTTCGTAAGAAGCCTCACAAATGAGGTTCAAGCTTTTTTGTGCTGACATCAGAGAATCGCTCGTTATATAAAATGATTCATTATTGTGTCAATTTTTTAATTAATAAGTATCGAAAATGTGGAGAGTATTATAACAGAAGACTGGCAAAGTGCCATTAATTATTACCAAGAGATATTTTGTAACAAAATTTTATTTAAAAAACCATTTGCAGAATATACGATGTATCACGCATGTGAAGGTTTAAATAAGCAAAAAGTTCGGCATGATCGTCGCGCGGTTGCAGATGTTACTATCTATTATTTATGCCTGCACATGTGCGATAAAGAATTCATAGCGACGATGGTTTCGTCCGTACTTTCCTACGCCGTGTCCCCATCCTACCCTCGACGGCGATCCTCTCAACAGCATATTATTCGGCAGCGCGTCTCCGATATTCCGCGTTTCCCGGATGTTCCAAACTTCTTACCAATTCCCGCGGCGCATCTGAACGGCGGCGATCCGGCCGACGCGATAACCGAAGATCGATCGTCCGACAGTCAAATACGGCTTTGCCCAGGTTCGTTTGCGAGTCCCATTAATTCTCACCACCTCCTGGCGACGTATCGGCGACTCCGACCGCCAATTATCCTGCGGTCTGACTTCCATCATTAACGATCCCCGATTTCTTGCGCGGACGCACGGCCATCAACAACCACGTCTTCGGTAATACGGACACTGTCTCGGAAACTGATATCAGTTGTCCAAGACGGATGGACGTTGGCGTGGAGGGTAGCTTTATCGGCCGACTCGAAATCCTTATCTGTCCAGAAGGTTAATCTCGGTGAATCCCTTTCGCGGGGTGTTATCTCCTTTAGGTCCAGGTCTTATATAGCATTTCCAACGGGGCGACGTTATGCCCGCTACAACGGCAACGATGGCAACGACAGCGACAACGACGCCGACGACAACGGCGACGATGACGTCGGCACTACCATTGATTTCGTCGCCACAGGCGTCGCCGGGAACTTTTCGATTTCTCAATAAATCTCGATGCTGCCTCGTTTTCATCCGTTTTTCCACTTTCCGTTTTCTCCAAAACGTCAAACCCTTCCTTTTCCGAATCTATTCATTTTCTTTCCCATTGTACCTCTTGTCATTTTCTTTTCCCTTTTCAATTTATATATATTCTTCTCTTTTCTATATTATTTTTACTATATTCCTCCATTATTATTCATTCTTTCAAAAAGTTTAGGTAAATGAAAATATATAATCTTACTATAAGGATGCTAATCGCGCTCTAATATTGGCTCAATTTACTATCATAAACTATCTAGGATACAATTGGCACGATCGATGCGGGTATCGTTCTAAGAAACTCTAGCTCTTCGTCTTGCAGCTTCCTCCTGCTTTCCACGTGAACACCTCTATGGCAGAATTGCTTTCCATCGCGGCGATAACCATGAAAATTTCGCAAAATGTTCGCCGAACTCGATTTTTAGAAATCGCCGCGATGGAATTGTGAACTCAGATTTCTCGTTATAAACGTCACAAGCCAATAGAATGCGAAACTGGAAATAAAGCCGATACGTAACGACATCCATAAATCGTCCTTTAAGCCAGCTATATTCAAACGAAGCTTGTAATAGAAACGGAACGAAAGTTAGATAACACATAGGCTATTTTAAAAGCACTGCTCTTAAATATATCAAACGATCTAAAATTTCTTCCAGAAATCTGTAGATTCCACATCCCACGCGGGTAATCTTCGAGTATACCGGTCTGCCGACAACGGAATTAAAGTTTTTGATGCCGCGAGAATATGCGAAAATCGTCGCAAATATTCTCCACGAGCCCGTTGTAAATTGGGACATTGCACTCTTTCGCCGCACCAATCTACAAATCGCCCGATTTGTTGGCTAGGCGTAAGCTGATTTCGACGTCTGGCTCGGCGAGCCACGGGATTCAGCTGCCATCGTCCTTGGTGTTCTTGCTCGTACCTCGGTTTGCGGATTGGAATACGCTCCGGGCTGATACGACGTCCGATTCGAATTACGATCCGCGACTGTTCGAATGCTACCGGGCGAGCGGACTCCCGGCTCTCGCCCTCGTAAAATCATATCTCACGATCGATCCGCAGCATGCATCCGCCGCACCGCATATTCGGTGGATCGGTAGCAACGGGGGCAATGCTCGCGGAGAAAAAAGGCTCCGGATCAATAGCGAGAGCTATTAATATCAGAGAAACAACGTCCAGGACATTTATCGTCATACTTATTTATAGATCTAATAAAGCTTTTATGCTCTACATACTGATTTTTTGTATTATATCTAAAGAATAGAGCTGAAGCCGTTCTATTAAAGTAAAAATGAAACTTTAAAATTTTTTGCTGTCACAAATCCGGTTATATTTAATACATTTGTAATATACTTAAATATCGTGCATTTTTAAAGAAACGGTAGCATCAATAAAAACATCAAATTTTATATCGTATTAAAAAAAAGCTGCATCTAATCTATTAAAGCAGACCGTTTCGGCTTACATCAAGCTGTGGAAACCGGGATTGGCACAAATGTTCTAATTAACTTTCCAATTTGGCCAGCAGACGGCTAAAATTAGAAAATAATAATGTTGCGAGATTACTAAAAACGTGTACTACTACCAGAAAGCGATTAGTGGCAAGATAAGAGCACAACCGACACGCGCTCACCCGCTATCGGATTTACAGCTTAATGTATGGTGAAGGATAAAAACTTCGGGGAGAGAACGCGGGTAGAGCTACGCAAGACGCGCGAATGTGCATCAAACTGCGAGAATTATGTAACTACCTATGTAGAAATAGCGCAAAACATTCCAGGAACTTCCGAAGTTTCCAACAACATTCGTGTTACTAGCCCGGCACTTCGTGTCAGTAAATGTAACGAGTTCCGCAGTTTCTCCCCATCCAATTTTCCGTCTCTTTCCGCCCGCCGGCTCCTTCCTATCGCCATCGACTCGGAAGGTAGTCAAGAGAAATAACGCACTGACTTAATCAGACGTCAAAATGAAAGTACGAGACATTAATCGAATCGCAGGACGTGAATTTGCTGTGAACGAAAGGACGCTTTACTTTCTCATGCATACATACATTATCCTCAATCGCGATGAATAAAATATCCGAATGTTTTAAAAATACTTAATGATCGATAAAAGTACGATTTATTCAATGCGGATTGTATTACGACGTATGCACGTCCAGGAAAAGTTAATCTAACATTTACGTTGTTCGCTAATTGACGTTTTAGCTGAATTGGAAACGCACACTAGACAGTGACTTTCCTTCGAAATATAAGCATTAGCTCTTTACAAATGTTAAAAATCATCCTTTTAAAAGAATTCCGCACATTCGCCGGAACTCGGTCAGCGTCACTCAGCGCGGTGAATGTAATAAGTTTTATACTTTTCCTCCACACCCAATTTTCCGTCTCTTTCGATCTTTCCTTGCGGGACTTTTCGCCACCGCCTCGAGGCTCGAAAGAGAATCAGCGCGCTGACTTAATTAGGCGTCGAAGTGGAATTAGGAGTCAACAATGGGGTCCACCGCGTCTCACCGCCGCTTCGTCCTCGGTCTCCACCGTGTCTCTCTTTCGCTTTTCCAGCTTTTTCCGGGACGAACTCCCTTCGCTCTCTCACCGATTCCATCCTACCGCAGGAATCGGACACACACACACACACACACAGACAAACACGCACATATATTCTCTCTCTTCGTCTCTCGCTCTCTGCAAGTTCATCCTGTCCCGCAAACCAGACCACGCTCCGTAGATCCTTTTCGCCTCGTCTTTAGTCCCTGCGCTCTTGCACGCGGTCGAAATTGCGGTTACCAACCGCGCTCAAGGTATCCAGGAAATCACGAAGAGAGCTTTGCCTTTCGCCCGCTCGAGACGAGGGAAAAGGATCGATGGGAGAACGTGTAAGCCGATTTCCAGCTGGCGCTCGATAGCGGCGATAGCTCGCTCGCGTTACGCCGAAACAAAGCGAACGCGGACAGATACGGAGGATCTTGCTGCATCTTTCATTACTGATGATTTAGTTATCAATCGCATATGCATGCCGCGATAAATTATCTACGATTTGGCAGAGTATGATTTTAAAATTAACAGCTAACGTACATGCCGTAAGTGCATGGCTGAGCGATTCCTGATATGTGGCTATACTCGCTAGTAAAAATCCATATTTTTCGTTTCGACGAAATACCAGAGAAATACCGCGTGACGATGGTCGGAGAAGAAGCGAGGCCTCTCTCGAATCGAAAATTATTAAAATGCCAAACTTCACGATTCGATAGTGGAACCGACGCGATCGAGCCTCCGGTCAAGTTTTTCTCGAGTCCATCAACTGTCGCGCGGTGCTGTTTTATAAAACGAAACCCCGGGACTTTGACCTAAGCCTTCCGCATACGAAGACATCCGGCGCGGACATCGGGACCGGAGATGGAGAGACGGAGGCTGAGGTCAGGAGCGAGTTGTATCGAAGTAAGCCGATTTTATGGGGTCTTCTCGCGGGGAATACCCACTTCGTTCTCCGGACCGCACCGAACGACCTGCTGACTTCGTGGAAAAGTGACTACTTTCCGTCCAATGGTAGTTGAGGACGTGCGAACTTATACGTCGTGCATCTCAAAATTTTCTTTTCCGCCAGCCTCATACATACGGAGAATCCTGTATTTATGTAAGACCGGCTATCGCCTTTATTGCCACCGACATCGCGCAACCGCGACGGCAATTTAGTTAAATAAGAACGACATTTTGAAACTACGAAGGCTCGTATTCTGAATTCTCTTTTTCGATAAATGTGCGCATTTAGCATATAGTTTACGTTACATATACTATAGAATATCAAAAATAAGTGAGCGCGTTTATTGATAAAAGTGAGTTCAGAATACGGGCCTAAGAGTTCGATTCAGTTTCCTGCGTTTTTACCGCGCTAAATGTATTTCGAATGCATCTAAATTCGAATGTATCTGAATTCAAAATCTATCATTTTGTTTTTTGAGAAACAATTCGAAACTTATTAATTTTAACTATAACTGTTGTCTTATTTATTTATACGTAACAAATGCTAGTGCGCGATAATAATGGTTAACAATAAAATTGAGCGATTTTAAGATTTTAAAATATTAAAGTGTATTAAAGGCGTGTACATACGATATTATTTCTGAGGCGACGAAATATCGGCTAACTAGAGAGAAAATTTATCCGGCTCGGTAGTCACTGCTTCTACATGAACTAGTAGTAAGTTTTAAGTTTCTAAGGTGAGTAATGCTCGTAAAGGGAGAAGTTTCGAACCTATTTTACTTAAAGGAGATTTTATGAAGTTATATATGGTACAGTTAAGTTCGTTAGTTGATAGAATAGTCTGTTTTCTTTTAATTTGTTACAATTAAAATACTCTCTTCCTGCGCACGTTTTGCTCGCTTGAAAGTAAATGTAAATTATTAAGTTTTATTCAATTTCTTCGTTACTGCCGTTCCTCTCTTAAAGAATGTGCTGCGAGTATTAACTTCAAAGTGTTGAAATTACGGGCGTGAGATATCCGATAATTGTCGATCGTTCCCGTAGATTAATATTATAGATAATTGATAATATTTCATATATGTATAAATAAAATTTCGCTGCGTTCGGTTTAAAAAATAAGTCGTCACTAAAACCGTCGAATAGCTTCCGATTCAAAGGCATGCTGATGGCGTAGCACTCTAGGAATTTTATTCATCAAATCGCTCGACTGAATGGATTCATTACAAAAAATCGGATTTCGAATCGAATTCATTGGGAGCGACGGGGTCATGCAGATATCGCGAAAGCCTATATATCGAGAACGTAAAGATTCACTGAATTTCATGGTTTGAGTAATTTCACGCGATCGCGATCTCAATTAAAGCAATATTCCAGCTCGAAAAATCGCGTTTTCGTTGAATCGATGCGACGACGAAAGTACGGTGATCCAAATTGCTGCGCGGAGTGTCATCAAAATTTTATGGTTCCCAGTCTCGTACATTTATTACAGAAATCTGTCATTCAACGCCAGGTTTCCGCAGCACATCTGACACTCTCGAAAAATTCAAGACTCGATAATATCGACGTTATATCACATTAATTATAGTTAATTAAGATAATTGAGTTTTACACGTAAAATATTTCACGATAGAAACTACGAAGGGATCTCTAGGGTACTGTAAAAAAAAGAAGATATGTCGAATCGCGCTGCACGAATGTAGCAGTGTCAAATCGAGCGATCCAAGTTGGCGAGCAAATTGTCGTCGAAACTCGTGTTAGTCGAGCGTGGTAATCCGACCTATAACTTCGTTCGGCTGCAAGAAGGTAAACTTCGTGGCCGGGACACAAGCACACGTATACGTACGACCGCAAGCTCGCAACAAGGGTGGATTACATGGACGATACTGCTACCCGGTATAGCTGACGACGAAAAATCGAACTCGCGGCTGCACCGCAGTCGGTTCGGGTCGACGCACACGCCCGCGCACGCATTCCAAGAAGGGGGCGAAATCTGATCAATGCGAATCTCGACATTGGGGTGCAACTGCGCGGGAGGATGCAACTGTAAACAATGGCCGTGGCGGAGGCATGGCGCGAGTGTTGTCGGTCTCGCTCGCGGAAGAGAAAAAGCAGACTCGGTATACACATTTCGAAACCTAAAGCGGAGAGATCGACTTTGCAATTCCGAACGCTGTGGATACAGCTGGGATTGAGGGTATTACAAAAGGTCAAATAACGTTTCATTGATAAGGGTTATCGTAGAGCACTGAGAACTCCAAGAAAGCAATTTCATGTTACAATGAAGAGAAAAATATATTGTTTTAAAAAAACGCGTTTTTACTATATTCCGTGTTACACGATTATCGTGGCGAAAGGTGAACCGTGTTTTAAATTTAAATTCAAAACGCAACGCGACCAGACAAAAGAAAGGAAGTTTAATTTAAATTTAATTAAATTAAATTCATTCGGCAAAACCGGATCGAAATATTTTTCCAAGATACGGAGAGTTAGTTTACGTTGCCATAAAATTTAGCGATTAATTCGGGATGTGTAATGAGATATTAATTTGTAACATTAGAGCGATACCGATTTCATGTTATTTAATGAATAATCTATTTGTGGACGTTAATAATATTCATAATTTTCGGATGAAAATCGTTCGGAAATTCGCAAAAAATTTATGTTAAACACAACGTTGCCGAGGATAGGACGCGGAAGTATTTAAAGAAGAACGAAGAATCACAGATCGGGCATCGCGTTAGCAACGTTTCGCTGCGCGATCGGCAAAGTTTGATACTGCGAGCGTAAGGGAACACCCAAAAACTTCGATAATGGAAGTAATTGAATTTCAGCCGAGACGGCCGCGAAGCTAACGGCACGTATCTAACGAAATTTAATGACGATCGAATTTAATTGGATGAGGAAATTTAACGGACGGATGGTCGGGCAGTCACGTAAAAAAGTCTTCGTACGTGAATCACGGGAGGATACCGGCGGTTCGACCGGACGAGGAAAATCGGGGGAGGAGAGGCAGGGGAGGAGTAGGAGAAGTAAGAAGGGGTGAAAGCCGAAAGCCGCGAGACTTTGAGAACCCCGTGACGGAGTACTCGTCGACTCCAGAGAAATGGATCCGGCGATTACTCCGGATCCACGAGACGAAGTCGTAAATCGAGCCGAGTACGCTTGCCGAGCGAAATGAGTTTTGGAATAAGATCGAATCCCAATCGACTTTCGTCCGAACGCGCGGCTCGGAACGATCTTCGTAAATCAAAGTGACCGTTATACAGGATCGGATTACCGTAGTTCCGAAATCACTGTTTCATAACTACGTACGCGCGACGGCGACGCAAAAGCGATGACGTTGGAAGGAAGAAAGTTCGATATACGAACGCTTCGCGAAAGCAAAATTTCGCGAGTATCCGGTTTTATTACTCGCTGTGTCAACGCATTTTCCGATAAAGAAAAATATCGCCTAACGTTAACTGAAACGGATTCCATGTCTTCACATCTTCTTCGACGAAAGTTTCTCGCACATTTATGAAATTAAGAAATACGGATATCCATAAAGCCAAAATAAAAAACTTCTTGCGATAACATTTTCTTATGGAGTCAGGAGTCTAGGACTATTAAAATTAATCGACGTATCAAAATTTATCTAATTAATTAATAATAATGATACTCTTTACTTTAGATTATGTAGTTTGAATCATTACGATTTATCAGTTTGATAAAATCGTAAGATACTTGACAGAAATGATTTCAATCATTTATATATTATGCAAGTTGAAAATAACTGTAAGTATTGGGTTTTAGGAACGTTCCTAAACTAAAACGACTAATAATAAAATAAACGTATATGTAATATGATATATATTCCACATAAATCTTTATATGTATCTATCCTATATTCATCTTTCTAATATCTATTGTGTGTTTCCAAAATTATATGACTGTGCTACGTTTGAATATATGAAAACAGCTCGCGAAGGACAAACAATTGGAAAAGATGAACGTCTTTCGAGACATTAAAATAATCTAATTTTCTGAGATAGTATTTCAGTTGTTCAATTTCGAGACTGTAACTTCTTTAGACTGCGATCTGCAATCTGGATTATTTTGAAACGCGATATTTCCAAAACTATCGCGAATGTTGGGAAAAAATGTATTTTCGTGATCTCTTCTTCTCTTTCTCTCTTCTTTAAGATTAAGTTGATGATATTTCACGAAGTAAGAACTTCATTTCCTACATAGGTAAGCCGCAATACTCCGTGACACACTTTCAAAAATTTAAACACAAGCACAAACCAGTACTCGTGGAGTTTTAATTAAAGAGATTCACGAAGGAGGAACATCGGAGCGCTGTTAAGTTGATACTCTTGAGGTTCCCTCGTCGATTTTTCATCGCGCCGGCTGCCAGATCGTATAGCAGATTGAGCAGTTTTTCGGTTACTGCGAAGATCCAGTCTATTTTATTCCAGAGATCAGAATTCCTGCTACGCACTTTGAAGCTGGCGTTCCTGCACTAAATTCTGGCATGAGGTCATCTTCCCGCGACCGCACCGGCATTGGTGCATAATTGCAGCGGATTAAATTCGTCTCTTGTGGTTCCTGCGGAAATCACTTCCCAGCCGCTCTCGCGTCATTATTTTCTGCGGCGACTTACGCGGAGTTTACGTACCTGTCCCTCTGCGTTCGTTAACGAAGTTCCGGGAAAGCTCGTCCGCTTTTTGTTAACGACTTCGCGAGGGTAAAGTCGTTTTCGGGCGGAAACTTTTTACCGACTGTCCATTATCTTAAACAAACGCCGAGAAGCCGAATTTTGCGGCCGGACGTGACGCGAATAATCGTCTTTTCGTCGCGCCGTGACCACGCAATGTATGTTCGTGCGCATTTATGTGACAAACGACTCACATGACTAGTGAAATATTAAACTTTTCGTCCTGTGACAGGGCAGATATGTGAGTGTATAAATATTAAGAGATATTTTTAGGAATAACGAATATACTTTGTACCTTATAAATATAAAAAATAATATTCGTCTTGCAATAAATATTTATAAATAAAAATCGCGATGATTAATTGTTTATGTCAGTCTTCTAATCGAAAAATGGAGATTTATCTTTGAGATTTGTTACTTGCTTCAACCGGAAATCAATGCGTCTTAAATCTTTTTTTAAAAATGATAGATTATTAGGAACACACATTCTTTACCACTAAAAAACTTATTTATAACAAGCCTATTAATCTATAAACCTATTTTCATTCTATTTCACAAGCGATTAATTCACAGGAGCTATCGTAGCAGTTACGGTTGAATTATTTCCAAACTATGCAGCTGAATTGCGTCGCTACAAGTTGAAGTGGTGCTCGTTGAAATAAATGTAATCTCTTCTCTGGGCCTATGTTTCCAAAACGTGGAAAACATTTCCGACGAACGAGTTTCCATACGGTCGAATCTCCCGCGTTTCATCGTTGCGATAGCCGAAGCCCCGGCCGGCCGGCGGGCGGCCCGCTCGTTTCCGAAAACCCGTACGCGGCACGTTGAAAAATGAATTAGTTTGTTCTTTGTGTAGCGTGTAACTTTCAATGCTTGAACAACGACGAAGATAGACACGTAACACAAAATCAATTTTTGGAGGGAAAATTTCCCGTGCAGCAACAGTAGCGGCGCGGCGGCGGCGGCGACGGCGCGGCGGCACGGTGACGTTTTGACCAGAGCAATGGAAAAATAATGACGGTAAAAATTTTTAAAAACCGTCACGATGGCGACGTGTCGGCGGCAACGCCCGGTAGCAATTTTGTTCCGAGCAACATGTCCGAGCAGCTTTTTTCCGGTCTATTTTTTTTTGTTTCTGCGAGAATCGGCGAATGTGCGGGCCACGGCCGTGCCGGCGAGATCTGGGAAGGGGCGGATGCCTAACAAGGGATAACTTCGTTAAGGACCGCGGACCCAGCTTGTGTGTTTTACAAGTTACAAATTAAGCTGATTAGTAGCAAGTCGAAGCTCGAACTGCCGCTTGCCGCCTGCCGGCCAAATCTCCGCTCGTCGTATGCGACAACGTAAACGTTGAATCGTGCTCCGGCTTGTTGACATTTTGCATGTTCGAGCGGCGCGAGTTGATAACGCTTATGAGAAATTCCAACAAATAAATCATTATCTACGCGTTGTTGACAATTTTCTATGACGTTTGCACAAGGACGAAGTATTTTTTCCAGGGGAGGGCATGATTCAAAGTATTACTTCCAGAATTAGAATACTTATAATTTGAAATTTATACCACCTTTTTAAATTATAATCCTATGGATTAGGGCAGAGATCGGCAAGGTTAACACAACTTTGTCTTTCCTTTATTCAAAGGGAGAGCAAATGCTACATTTTTTGCTGATTCCAGGGGGGGGGGCAAATGTCCCCTCTTGTCCACCCCTGCGGACGCCCATGCGTTTGCATATCCAGTAGAGATGTGCGAATCAAGATTTTTTAACTCGAATCGAATCGAATCGAATTTGCAAAAAAATCTCGAATCCGAATCGAATCGAATTGACAAAAATATCGCCGAATCGAATCGAATCGAATCACCCACATTTCGAATTCGAATCGAATCAAAACGTAGGAATCCTGTATGCAAGCCAGGAATGTGACGTAGACATTCGAAGCATCTGAAGAGGTGAATAAAAATTAACGAAGTTT
Organism: Aphaenogaster rudis; assembly: GCA_003063815.1. Lineage (NCBI taxonomy): Eukaryota > Metazoa > Arthropoda > Insecta > Hymenoptera > Formicidae > Aphaenogaster > Aphaenogaster rudis. The sequence goes on from NJRL01000485.1 coordinate 82,345, forward strand.
TGTAACGACCAACCTTCTGGCCGCCTCGCAAAGGCGCTGAACGCACGATAGGATTCAACGGGTTTCAAATCTTTTTACGCACTTCTCCGATTCGAATTCGAATCGCAGTGATTCGATATTGTCGAATCTTTCGAATTCGAACTACGTCGATTCGGATTCGAATCGAATCGAATATCGTCAGATTCGATTCGATTCGATTCGAATTCGAATAATTCGCACATCTCTAATATCCAGAAATCTTTCAAACGACAGTTTCGAACGATCGTGTCCCCTTCTCAATCCCCATAGAAATTTTAGACGCATACGGCGTAAAAATAATGTCTCACGTGCTAAAAAAGCGTTCGCTGGTATGTAGCGCGCGAGATTATCTTAATCTTTTAAAAGCTGAAAAATGCGAGCGCTAACGAACGCGACTCTCGCATAATGGGGGAGGGAGTTTGTCTAAAACATGGAAGGCATTCGTCGTGCAATACAGGCTCCGTAGTTTCCCCGTGTTACGGCGCGACAAGATAACGTGGCCTGAAAAATGGAAACAGAGAAAGGAACAAGCGACGTCATCGATCTTGGAGCGAGATTGTTTCTTCCTCTTGCAACTCTTCAGTACATAATTACGTCGCGCAGGACTCTGCGTCTCGCAGCGATGCAGGGGTGCTGTCGCACAGACAAACACCGCGCGAATATAAATAATATATAACGTCTGCCGTGTCGATCGAAAAATATCGCTATTTTACATACGCGTTACGTATACGCGGGCGACAAAATTTAAATGTAAACTAACTTTAAACGGCATCACGTATGCATACGTGGCGTGCAATAATAAATGTCGCGCGTATACAGTTTCATCTCATTTCCCGCCCGCATTTTTCTGCTTTCGTCAAACGTTTCCTCCTCCGCTGCACGAGTAATTGCATTTCACCGATCCATGTGTTCCCAAATGATCTAACCCAGCCGAGTTACGAGAACGTGTATCGTGTATGATTCATGGATCTCGTTAATTTAAAAGGCCCGAGAAGCGTAGAAACCCCTGGCAACGAACGCAACCTAATACTTGCGATTGTAAAGCTCTTTTTCGTGGAAATTCTACTCTCTCTCTCTTGAAAAGACATTACGAATAACGTTAAAAAATTTTTACGACTTTACACAGAGTCTTACCATAAGCTGTTTAGTAAGAATGATAAATATTGTGCGACGACGTAAAATGTCATTTTCGTATCTCTAAAGTAACTTCGCTATTATCCTATTACTAACTTTGCTGTTATGCTATTAAGTATGAAACTCTATGGTTCATGCATAATTTATGTGCATGCTTCATTGACTTTTTAATTCTTCTGAAAATCGGGTTGAAACTTTGCGGTTTGTTTTATGAGCCCGCTGATGTACGATATTTAATAAATATCGGTCCTCCGAAGCAATGCTCGGTTCGGTTCAATTTAACGGTTGTACTTTTCGAGATAATTATGCTACAAGTATAAGAGTGATTTAGAAAACTTGATAACGTTGTTATTCTAACCGATTTTCATCTTTTAACCGTCTCGTCTTTAGTATAAAATATTAAAAGCATGTTATTTAACGATATCGTCCTCAAAACGTCGCCTGGAAGCTCGCTCGCCCGACGCTCGCGCTCCGCGTATCGTGTCTGATTCATGAGGACCATTAATTTACGAGATGCAAGGCCCGTCGAGTTAAAAGAAAGTGGCATGACATGAGGATGTGCACACTCGAGCGCTTAATAAGCTCGTTGGTTCCCGCAGGAATTATCGCGGTCTAGAAAAAAGAAAGAAAGAAAGCGAGCTCGTAACCGTCGGCGCGCGTATACGCGATTGTAGAATGATCGTCGTTCCACGACAAGAAAATTCAGGGGGAGGGAAAGAGAGGGGGCGCAGTAAGTTGTGGGGAGGGCGTAAAGTCGGTCTAGTAGACAGGAAATTACACGTCCTGCCGAGCCATAAGTTTTCGGTGGGTGCTACAGCCTGGAGTCCCCGCCAGCCTAACATTCCCTCGTCGCTCGTCGTCGCTACGCCACCACGTTTAGGCTCGCAGCGACCTTTCGTCGCGACAAGCGCTCGTTATTAATTACGCTACGCGTCCTCGATGCACGATTAATTGCTGGAATTACTGGAATTAATGCGCGCGTCCGTTGGCAGACGCGCGGAATGTTTGTTTTGTGGAATAAACGCATGAGCGCGAGCGCGGCGGGGAGGCGGGGAGAGAAACTCGGATGATTATTAATTTTGACAACGATAAAATTTCATCACACGGACAATTAGCGAGCGGGGAGACGAGCTTTTCCGACAGGAACGGAGTCGCATTTCTCAAGTGACAAAAGCAAACGGTTTTTTTTTAATAATCGAAAATATTAATTAAGATAAATGCGAGGGGACACAGTGCATTTTGTCAGATATTTATATCTTTCGATAATTCAAAAGCCAGATTAATATATAGGATTAAAACGGTTTATTAGGATGGCGAATTTATTTCGTTATTCGTGCTGTCTGTTTTATGGCTTATTTATCTCACTTTGAATTACAAAAACCTCTGCAGAAGATTGATTACGTCATTTTCTGAATGAATGAAACAAAATCGGAAATCTCCCAAAAAATGCTTGCCCTTTTTTACATCGGGCGAAGATTTCGCGTAAAGGGATCCAGTCGAGGATACCCGACTTTCGCGGATACTAATGCAGTCGGTCGTTCCAGAAGAAACGACTAACTACAGTGACATCGAGACATCGAAGGAAGTTGCTCGGAGACTCGGTGGTGTTCCCCCGTTGACACTCGTCGAGATTAATTATTCCGGAAACAAAGACTCACACCCTTCTCGCGTCATTGCACGCCGCCAAGTTGCAGACAGGCTGCAGGTGCGGCGTGCAATAACCTCGGCGTTTGATAACTATTCCCAGCTTCGCGGGTCTACCGCAAATACGTAAACTTAGGCACTTTGCCGATCGAGCCTGGAATACTGTTAACAGTCTCGCGAGAGTTGCGCTTCTTTTCCTAGATTTGGTCACCTGTGTGGTTTGCGTCGTGTAGAAGCGTAATTTCGCTTATGAACACGCATATATCTTATACATACAGATTAGTTTGCAATAATCATATGAGAAAGTACGAAATTTCAACGTAATACAAAACGTTTCGAGAGTTGTAACAATATTTCTAAGGTAATATTTTTCCAATATCTTTTCGAACTCCGCTTAATCTGTATGATATTAATCCGATATTAAACCGTTAATTTTTTGACGATTTTTTATAACATTTTGTTGTTCCGACACGTAAAGCATCCTGGATCAATATATTTTGTCATAGAATGTCTGCGACTACGAGCCAAAAAATTGAGACTGAAGTTGTTAGTGGACTTTAATAGCTTATAATCGTCGCGTAAATTGTGATATCCGTAATCTACTTTCTGATTCTATTTTAAACTGTTCTCAAATCTGTTAAATAATTGTAGTAACGGATGATTGTGGAACTTTACTAATTTTATGTTACATAATAAATGAATGTAGTACAGATAGATTCAATTATTAAATACAAAGCAGATGGATGAAACGTGTAATTAAAGGCGAGATAAAATTAAGGCAACTATAAACGCTTTAAAAGTGTTATGTGAGAAATGCTCTTCCACAGGATATTTGGCATTTCGGCGTGTATTATCGTTTGCACTTTCCATCGCGTCGATCAACGCCAAGCATAACGTTGGAGAGTAATGGCGAAAGTTCACAATTAAACTAGTCTAAGATCGGCTTAAGCTCGAATCGCGGGAATACGAGTCAAAGACCGCTTAATTAAACTGTCGAAGTTGAGCGTGCTAATTGCAACCGACTCGCGAAAGCCGATGGGAGGGGGGTAGAAGGGGGACGAAAGCACAGAAGTTAATAATCGGAATGCACGATGAGTGATGATTGACCGATATTAGACAAATTCGCAGAATCGCATAATGAGTATCAAATGGATATTATGCTTTGAAAACTTTGCACTCACATTATCATTATCGGTGCAACGTTAATCTCAGCGTGCTATTGTTACGACAGAGAGAACATTGCTCCGGCGTTAGCCCAAATTTCAGATCATTGATTTTCTATAACAGCGTAACGTCAAAAGCAGAAATTAGGCTGTCCATTACGTGATTGAAGTTAATTCATGTGCATCACTTTGATTAATTAATATAATCCAAAGGTAAAAGTGTTTGTTTTACAGTATTTTAGACTGCAGATTCTTTCTCGCCCAACAGGAAGAAAATATGTGCATACTCTCCGACAGTTTTTATAGATATCTAACATTCTAACACATTATTGGAATTCTATTAATGTATCAAATAATATGTAAGCTGCAAAAATATGCATCACACTCAATAAATGTAATTTTTCCAAATAATGTATAGAGAAATATCTATGAACTTCGTAAAGTATTAGAATAAAAACCAGTAAACTCATGAACGTCATATTCTATTCTTCGTCCTCATATTGATACCGAATTATAACAGTTCGTTAATTCGTTAATTCCATATATAATAATGATATTTATATCTTATTATATATTGAAACGTCACTTCGATAATATTTCTACGAGATTGCTCCAAAAATAAATGTTCAAGCGTACTATCTTCGCATAAAAGATGCATTACGGAAATAGAAGAAATCGGAAAATGAGAAACGAGACTTTTTGCAACGTATTTGACACAAATACTGAAACGTCGTGACAGGATCGCGTCCGTGCGTCATACGCGACAGAGCATAAAGCACGTGCGAAGATCGTTCGCATTTGCCAGCTGCCGCCTGTATAATAGACCGTCATTATCATCGGCCAGCCATCGGAAAGCGATAAATCATCCGGGTACGAGCTCAACCGCGCGCCTCGATAATTTTTATGAGTGTCGAATGCCCGCGCAAGGTATAACGAGAGTGAGTACAGCCGATCGAAGCTGAAATGTCAATAGCAGAGATAGACCGTCTCACCTTCCTCGCGTGCAAACCGCAGAAACATAATTGAATATCGGGAACCGTCGTTCTCTTTCGAGCCTTCGGTTATTAGCGCTAATGATTTTACAGCCCCTCGCGGCTGATTTAGTGTTCATTTTCGCGTTTCCTCCCTTTTAACCCCCTCCCCCCTCTCTACACGCCGTGCTTTTCCCTGTTTCTCCGGCTATCGTTTCACCCTCTCGAGCACATCCCGCTTTCTCTCCTTCCTTCATTCTTTCTGCCCGTTCACCTGTCATCTCCAAAGCTCTCATGCACAAATATCGTTATGTTCTTGTAAATTTCGTAGTTGTAAATAAATATGGAAGTAATATGGAAAATGTGTTATTAACTCTTTCTTCCCGTGGAACAAGTCTGATGCTTGGACAAAATATCTCGCGTTTCGCTGATAATATTTTTGTTCTTTGTGACATCGCCTGTTGAAATTATTTATAAGAGATATTACTCCTCTAAAGTCAATCTACGCAAACATTTTCTTGCTTTGAAGTTATTAGATTCATCTACACATATTATTGAAGAATCACAAGAAATCGAAGTCTATTCCGGTAAAAGATGACGAATTTCAAAAGATAAAGAGACATATTTTCTGAAAAATAGGGAACTTTTTTGGTATAAAATGAAAGTTTCAAAGCGCGTTTTGTAATGGCGCTATATGATGACACTATAAATTGCTAATCGCACTGAATTTTCGCTTTAAATTAGCGCGCTAATTCACGGAGATCTCTCGAGTTGAATGCGCAGAATGAAATTCAACGCATACTGAATGTGTTGCAATTAGGGTGCAATTATGAATAACTTAATAGTTGAACCGCAATGTGCCTCAGGGGTGCACGCAGCGTCCGCGCCGCAAATTTGGAATTTTATTCCGACCATGGAATTTCATTCGTCAAGCAAGGCCGTACAGCGAATCGCAATTATTCCCAGCCTTATGTCCGATGTTCGCCGTCCCGACGTTCATGCGATACGCATACCAGCGCCCGTCGACCACCGGCACCGGCAGAATTCCATTTTTGCAAATTATTCTGCCACTTTCTCTCATCTGCCATTGTTTCAGATGGGCCACATTGTGTCCCAGAACGTAATGAATTATTTCGCCTTGTGTCCTTCCACTCGCGCTGTCTTTCTCTCTCCCTCTCTCTCTCTCTCTCTCTCTCTCTCTCTGTGGCTCTCCCGGTCCCGGCAGGTGTACACATAGATTTACACAGCGCGGCATGACCAATTAATATTTCAACTCGAACTTTCGCGTGCAAGTCGCGCCGGCAAGGCGAGAACGACGATGCAAGCGGAAGCGAGTTTGCGCACACGAATGTGGGTATACGAGGTGTTCTATAAAAGATACACGCAACGGGTGTTCATTCCTGTATGATCCGAACTCAGTTTTTCTCTAGGAGAGAATTATTGCGAAAGACGAGAATTTATCGCGACGCATTTTCTATATTTATATCTCGTTTTTCCAAACGTTATATAGCTTGCCAGTCAAATTTCGAGATGGTTCCGAATGCAAATGAAACTGTCTACCGTTTGAACAAAATTTCTATTACTACTATCGCATACTTTTGAATATTGGCTCCATTCGTAAGTTACATCGTCTTCACGAAAATACTTTGAGATTGGTGAGGATTTCAAAGTTATTTACGAGATAATTTTATATAAAGATCAACTGTTTCCGTCGAGATTATTTTCAAATTGAATAATCTATCAGCTATCTCTTCACAGCAATATTATATTATTTAAGACGGCGCGATCGAATCATCTTAATTTATGAATAAAACACTTTGATCGTTAAATATTCAGCCATCACTTCGTATGCCATGAAAAATTCTTTAATATGTCCACTCCTCTCTCCTCGAGTCTACGACGAAAGTATTTAGCAATCGTTGTGATAAATTTATTGGAAATAATTCTCCTCTGTGATGCCATTTCGCTCATTCATTTTTCCGCTCATCAGACATTTCTCGTTAATTAATGTACTTTGCAGTCGCCCGACTTTCGCAAAGAAGAGAATCGGAGAGATGGTCACTTTTAGATCTTCGCGAGTGATTAACATTGTAAGATGATTTCCTATTTCCTTTTTAATAATGAGCGTCTTCAACGTCCGGCCGTTTAATCACATTGAAAAATATCCTTGAAATATTCTTCTTGTAGATTTTATTGCGGGATCGCCTTCTTGTCGCTCCTGCAAACGGACGGAATTTTTTGTCGCGATGGAAACTACCAGGAGAAGGAAATACGATTCGATTCGATGGGTAAGCGGGAATGATATCTCAGTACGAGTAGGAGTAAAATATCGTATTGCTTAAACTGGACTTGCCGTACGGTTACTTTACGAGAGTCGCTAATAACGGATTGCTTGTTTTGGCAAGAACGGCCGTCGACTGACACAACGAGGGTGCGGGCAAAGTATCGCGATAAATGCTCGTAAAATCATTTATTGGCGATAACACGGCATGTACAGACGCCAATAAATGGCTCGGTTAGGTCTGCCCGCGCCCGTTCGCTTTTTATGGCTCACGTACGATTTCTTGCTTCTTACCGATCGTCTTAAATGAAAGTGGAACAAGAGAAACATTTCGCAATATTTCGGCTAATTATTTAAATAATCTTTATTAGAACATAGTTAATTTAATGAAAAGTTACAATTAGTAAAATTACGACTATACAAAACAGAATTGACGGTTGAAAATATTTAGCAACGGAATGGTGCGCATCAAAATATTTTACTAAAATTTTATTACCCTATTAGTGTAATTAACTTAAAGTCTTATTATATTATTATATTATGCTCTATAATATTTGCGAGAATCATACGGTACGATTGGCAACTACAGTGTGAAACTTTAGAGGCATTCCTTGCTTAAATCTCCAACAAAAGCTGGAGAGAGAGAGAGAGAGAGAGAGAGAGAGAGAGAGAGAGAGAGAGAGAGAGAGAGAGA